>CAUYQV010055624.1:0-13575 GCA_963574575.1 Galagoides demidoff
TGTGGTCCCAGCTACTTGGGAGGCGGAGGCAGGAGACTCACTTGAGCCCAGGAGTTGGAGGTTGCTATGAGCTGTGATGCCATGGCACTCTACCCAGGGGGATAGCTTGAGGCTCCGTCTCAAAAAAAAAAAATTAAAAAAAATTTTAAAAAATCTGATCCTATGGTCCCTAATTCTGAGTGCTGTGATTCTCTGTGGCTCCTGTGGCATCTGATCAGTTAGATCCCTGCATGACACCAGCCTAAGGCTTCTGGAAAACTCCTACTTGTCCTTCCAGACTCAGCTCAAACAGCACCTCCTCCAGGATGTCTTTCTATTTTTCTCTAGGCACAATGAATCCCTCCTTTCCTCCTGGTTCCTCAGCATTAGGAGGAAACCTGGCCACAGTTCATCCTCCAATTCCAGCCCAGTCCCAGAACCTGCCCACTTCTCTCCATCCCTAAGACCCCAGTATACTCCCCACCCTGCTGACTCCACCAGATGCCTCCCCAGCCTCTGCTCTGGATTTCTACCACTTGCACCCCTGCCTTCCTCTCCATAGCAGCTTCGGGGGCTTCTGAAAAGCCTAAATCAGATCATACCTCTCCTCTGCTCACATACCTGCCATGGCTCCCCATTGCTCTGCAATCTACCTCCTCAGTTCAGCCCCTGCCTGTTGACCTCCCAGCCTTCATCTTCCTCTTTTCTCCCCCTCACTCATTCTGTTCCAGCCAGGAAGGCTTCCTCACTTTTTCTCAAACATGCCAAGCTTGTTTCCACCTCAGAACCTCTGCACATGCTGTTCTTTCTGCTGGGTATACTTTCCCCCCCAGCTCTACCAGGCTAGTTCCCTCTCTTCCTTCAGATCTCAGCTCATAGTCACCTCCCTGGAGAGATTTTTCTGCCCACCTACAAAAGGATTCCCTCTTCCCCATTTTTAAATATATTTCCATGTTCTGTTGCCCTCCTAGTACATATCACTTTCTTAACTGATGCTCCATGAAATTCCACAAAGGCTGATTTGGGCCTGCCTCAGTCCCAGTCCCAGTCATTGCTGTGTTCCTAGGGCCCAGCCCAAGGCCTGGCACAGAATAGCTAGCTACTCAGTGTTTATTGATTTACTAAATCTCCATGTCCCCATGAGCAGCTTACTGCCAACCCCAGATGTCAGTCCATGTTCACAAGAGAAAGAAAGAGCAAAGGAGCTGCCTTTGACAGAGCTGCTCTGTACCGGGGAGGGGGGGCTGTCTCCAGGGAGTGAGGCCATAGGAGCTGGGAGGTCGAGGCTGTGAGAGTCAGCCTTCCAATCCCCCCTGTTTGCAACTGTGTGGCTTGCACTGTGTGCCACTAAGCAGATTTTCTTGTCCCTCTGAGCGGATTCCCTACCATCAGTGAACAAAGAAAGTGGGCAATAATAACAAATAACAAAGCATATTTGTTATTATTATTTCAAATCCTTAAGTCATCAGTTATCTATCTAACCCCAAGGCCACCTCCACCCCTAAAGGTGAAGGGAGCCTGAGACTCACTCACCCTGGGGCGCAGGGGTCTTCTCTTGGTGTTACAAGGAGGCCTATCCCCTTCAGTTGTGCTGGGTTACCAATTGGCTGGTTGGGGCCGAAGCTGCCTTTTGCCGCCCCTTGAGATCTGCAAGGACCAGACAAGGGAGGGATGGAGGCAGGGCCCCAAGAGGGTGGGGCTCAAGGGTGGGGCGTGGCAGCTTCCAGACTATAGTGGTCTTCAAAGCAGATTTGTGATCTAATTTGGCATTGCCAAGCTGGGTCACCTAGTTAAGTTTTTCTTTTTCTTTCTTTCTTTTTTTTTTTTAGAGACAGAGTCTCACTTTGTCACACTCAATAGAGTGCTATAGTGTCACAGCTCACAGAAACCTCCAGTTCTCGGGCTTAGGAGATTCTCTTACCTCAGCCTCCTGAGTAGGTGGGACTGCAAGGCGCCCACCACAACGCCTGGCCATTTTTTTGTTGCAGTTTGGCCGGGGCCGAGTTTGAACCTGCCACCTTGGTATATGGGGCCAGTGGGCACCCTACGTCTTGAGCCACAGGCGCCTCCCACACCTAGTTAAGTTTTAAGGAAACTTAAGATTGAGGGCTTTATCTGTCCAGTGGGGCCCCCGGGTGAGTCCTGATTGATACATTGTCTCCACCCCATTCCAGGCCCCCTCCCCAGAGCTCCTTCCTCCTGCCACTGGGCACAGAACACTGAGCACTTCATCTGTCCTTCCCAAAGCTGTTCCTATTCAATCCCCACATACCCCCCCCACACACACCATTCCTTCATCACAGGAGATGTAGGTGAGTGAGATGGTGGGAGAGGCTGGCTTAAGGATAAGGGATCTCTAGCTGGCTTGGCACCTGTGGCTCAAGTGGCTAAGGCGCCAGCCACATATACCTAAGGTGGCGGGTTCAAATCCAGCACGGGCCCGCCAAATAACAATGACGGCTGCAGCCAAAAAATAGCCGGGCGTTGTGGCGGGTGCCTGTGGTCCCAGCTACTTGGGAGGCTGAGACAGGAGACTCACTTGTGCCCAGGAGTTGGAGGTTGCTGTGAGCTGTGATGCCATGGCACACTACCCAGGGGGACAGCTTGAGGTTCTGTCTAAAAAAAAAAAAAAGGGGATCTCTAGCTGGGTGCTGTGGTGGGCACCTGTAGTCCCAGCTACTCGGGAAGCTGAGGCAAGAGAATCACCTAAGCCCAAGAGCTAGAGGTTGCTGTGAGCTGTGACTCCACAGCACGCTACCCGGGGCAACAAAATGAGACTCTGACTCTAAAAAAAAAAAAAAAATAGGATAAGGGATCTCTGGTATGACAAGCTCCCACAACCAAAGCTATCCTCTGGGCTACAGCTTCCTCAAAGTGCTCACCCCATCTACACAGGGCTGTTGCCAGAGTCCTCATATGTGTACCACGGTGGTGGGGCTGAAAGGGAATCAACTAGCTGCACTTTCTCTCTCCAGGATCTGGGATAGGGGCAATAGCCACTTGGATGATTCAGGGGCTGCTTTTTCCAGCTAGGGTGGCCTAGGAGGTACCTCTGGCACTGGGAGTGCAGGGGGCTTGTCCAAGGTCACCTAATGGGTCACACATCAGAGTGAAGATTCTCTCCCATCTAGAAGCCTCCACCCCCCAGTTTCTCTGATGAGGTCTTGGGCTGCCTGAGGAGGCTGAGAAAGAGAGGGACAAGGGAGGATAAGATCTGGGAGCCCAGCAAGAAAACCAAGGCTAGGGTTTCTTGGCTTAGTCCTGTCTGGAGCAGAGACTTGAGAAAGTAAGGAATGCCTCCAGATGGGGCCCTCATACCCCACCCTCAGAGTTAAATGCAGAAAGCAGAGGACCCCAGAGCTGACCCCACCTACTGGGATCTGGGGTTAGTGGATGTGACCAGAAAGCCAGTCTGCCCCTACTCAGCTGGGTGACCTTGGGTGAGTGGGCCTCCTGTCAATATGAGGGGTTGGAGGGGGTAGGCAGGAAGCTTAGAGAAAAGAACAGAGCCCACAGCTCCAAGCAAGATAGGCTAGCAGGTGGGGTGATCTCTCTCTGCAGTGGGGCCAGCCTAGGGAATCCCCCATACTCTAGGGGAAGACAGAAGCCTAGGGGGCAGGGGAAAGGAGGGGGCAACAGGGCTGGCTAGCCTTCCTCCCCCACCATTGAAGACAGCCGTGGCCTGGTGGGTCCCCACTTCGGCACCTTCAACCCGTTGCAGTGGAGAGGGGGTATGTCTGGGGATCCCCAGACCAGAAAGCAGGACCTCCCTTTTTGCCATCCCCAGGGCATGGGTGTAGGGTCTGGAGCTCACTCTGGGGGTGTTTAGGGGGAAGAGGAAAAGGATACTCCCTCCCTCTAGCAGCTTTCCTTTGAATTCCCGGAGTCAGGCAAGCTTTGACCCATCCACCCACCAAGGAGAAGGGGAATGCCGCCGGGACCCCCTCCCGGTAATGCCCACTCCCACCCCCCCAACCCCCGCCTACTTACTGGCCAGAGACCGCCGCAACAGCCGGAGTCCCTGCTCCCGGCCCGTGCGCGAAGACAAGTGCACCGCCGGGCAAGGGCGTGTGAGCCGGGAGGGTGAGCCAGGAGGGTGTGCGCGCGCTGCTGCAGAGCCGACCCCCTCCCAGCCGACCAGGGCCCCGCCCCGCCTCCCGGGAAGGGGGCTCTAACCCAGCTGAGGGAGGGAGGCTGCAGACTGCGGCCACAGCCGGAGCCCCTCCCCCGCAACGCGTCCCCAGAAGGGAGCCGGGAGGGAATCCCCTTCGGGTCTCTGGCACAAGCCTGCTCCCTCCGCCCCAGGGGCGTGACAGCAAATCTCAGAGAAAACTCAAAGAGAGGGGAGGACCCTTTGCCACCACTGGCCCCAGGCACTGATTCAACGGACGGGGAAACTGAGGCCCAGAGAGCAGAAGCCCCTGTCCTGGGCGAGCGTCCCAAAAGCACAGGACACAGGCGGCTCCTCACTTTGGGAGCTGCTCTCGGGTATCCAGGGAAGCAGAGAGAAAAAGAGAGAAAGTAAGGGAGTTAACCTTCCCCACCCCACCAGCTCTGGGAACTGGGAGGTGTGTGTGTGGGGGTATACTCAGAGGCTTCTAGCTGCTGGCGGCGGTAACCTGGCTAGAAGGTCCCAGCGAGGAAGGGAAGCCTGGCTTGAAAACAAACCACAGAAAACTTCTCTATCTCATCTTAGGGCCTGTGGCACTCCCTTCCACTTGCGCGGTTAGGGACCCCATTGAGCCTGAATACCCAAGGCCTGGGAAACAGAATTCTGAAGGTCACGCTGCCAAATTAAAACAACGCACCTCTTGGGGTCTGGGTCACTAGGGGGTGGGTGGGAGAAGCCCAGGGGAAAACCCTTTCGTGTGACCTTGGCCCTGCCCAAGCCCCTTCTAAACCTCAGTTTCCCTCCAGCGAATGGACAGCGCCCACCTCCGGGGTCCCTCCAGCGCTGGAGTCCGTGGGGCTGTCGGCTACGTCTTCTGCTCTCCTTCAGCTTCACCCTCCCCAGCAAAAAGCGTGGCTCCCTCCCGCAGACCACCGTGTTCCTTCTTGCAGCCCCCTGCCCCGCCCCATCTCTGAACACACCCTCCCCCCACCTTCTGTCTTGGTCTGGGGTAGGGGGTTTCCTCTTGGGAGCTCGGAGGCTTCTACGAACCTACATTCTTTTTTTGTTTTTCCGGGTTTTTTTTCTCCCTTTTCTTTCATTCATTCTAAAAATAGCCCTCCCCCCCTTCTCCAGCCCCCACCCTCAACACACACGGCCTAGAAGAGCATCTCGTGAAAGGTAATGAGCTAGCTTCCCGGGAGGGGTCCGGAGGCCGGGATTCCGCGGCGCGGGTGGGGCTGGAGACACCCGCAGAGTAGGGGGTAGACTAGGAACGCACCCCCTCCCATTGTGTGTGTGAGAACTGCTCAGACGGAGCCGCCAGCGTGACCAGGACTGTGTGCGGAGGAAAACAGAACAAAGGGGCGGGGGACTTCCCGGGTGCACTGTGGAAGCAAGAGAGTCCGGGGGATGCGGGAGCCGAGGACTAGGGGCGCCATCCGTCACCTCCGTGGCGGGACTCCGTACCCAGTGGAAGGAACCTGCTTCCCTGCTTCGGCTGGATACAGGGAGTCAGAAAGGTGACAAGGGCGCCCATCATCAGAGATCCTCGGCCTTTTAGACCCTACAATCACCCTGTGATGCTCCCGAGCCCTCCCCAGTCCTGCAGCTCATTCTGTCTCCGCTGTCTCTCCACAGCCCCTTCTCCAAGACGCATCCACAGACTTCTGTCCTCACCCGTGTGACAGGTCACGTCGCTGTCTCACATAACCTCCCTCCTTCCCCCGTCTCTCCTAGAGCCAAGAGGAGGACCTTGATTCCTCACAGGTCCGCGTGGTCTGTCCCCCCCCAACCCCCATCCTTTGTCCCAGTCCCTCTGCTGTCTTTCTGGACCGCCCACTACACTCTGGACACGCCCAGCGGCTCTCTAAACACGTCCAGCCTCAGAACCTTTGCATCTGCTGTTGGTTCTGCCGAGATCACACGTCTCACCCCAGCCTATCTCCCATCCCCTATCCCTACACTTTCTCATCTTTCTGAGCTCGATCCCAAGTGGCCTACGGTCGCCCCTTCTCTGGGCATGTAGCCCGACTTACTGTCTTTCCTGCCTTCAGACCCTGGTGTGATCTTGTCACTTTTTCATCTTTCGCCTCTCCCAGGGAATAAGGGGCGAGGTCAGCTTGGGCCTGCATGATGGGAGTAGGGTGCCTGCTCCTGATGCAGTACCACAACAAGAGCCACCCAGCTCCAAATAAAGGGAACGCACCACCCTCTGCCCTGCTAGCCGCCCGGGAAAGTGCCTGTAAGATGTAGCACAGAAGATCCACGACCCCGGCCCGGCTTCCGGAGGGGCGTAGCCTAGAACAACGAAACTAGAAACACAGGCGCACACACGTTCCCAACCGGGGACCGCTTAGCCTGTTTTCAGAATAACATGCTACTAGGGAAAATGATGCACAGGGACTGAGTTCCTGGCCTGCTCCGAGTTCCTGGAGCAGAAGCCAGGAAGGAGGCACGAATGTTCCACTGTTACTCTGGCAAATAAGCACGAAGAGTAAAGATGAGAAGTGGGGGGAGGGGAGGCTCTGGGGGTAGCCTAGGGCCAAGGGCCCTCGGAAGCTGAACCTTTCCCCTTTCATTAGCTTTTCATAATGTTTTATTATCTTTCACTTTGTTGAAACCAAAGAGAAGAAAAATAAAAATTGCTTTGTTAGAGAGGACAAAGGCCCAGAGAGAAACGGTTTGTGCTCCCATGGGGTGGAGGACGCAGCTATCCGCGTTGGGAAATCAAACACCCCTTCCCCCATATTCGCCTCCATAAAATAGCCCTCTCATGTCCCCCCACCGTCCCCAGCACCTACTATGTGCCTATGTGGCCAGAGAGAGCAGAAAGCTCTGCAGGTTCCTGGAGGAGGATGTGCCAAAAAGGAAGGAGGTGCGGGACGTCTGGGACCCGCAAAGACGTATTGTCTCAGCAGGGCCAGGCCCCTAGCGGAGAGTTTGGGGGACCGCAGGAGGTGCGGGAGAGATCAGAAGATCCCTGAGGGTGCGAGTGGGTGTCCTGGGTGCGTGCCGCGCCTTTGCGCATTTCCCTGCCTAGACAGGACTCGACCTTAAGCCGGTGTTCAAGGCCAAGAGGATGGGAGATAGGCTGGGGTGAGGGACAGCTACAAGCAGGGATGTGGGGCACCAAGGAGATGGCAGACAAAGTGGAGACTCCCGCGAGAGTCTTTGGAATAACATGCTAGAGGAGAAAATCATTTCCCTTCTCGGGTCAAGGGACAGATGGTATGTAAGTTGGGGCTGGGGGAAGGAGAATAGTCGACATTGGACTGCCAGATAAAGTATAGGACATGGAATGGGACATACTTAATATGAAAAATGACTCGTTTATTTGAAAGTCAAGTTTAAGTAGGCGCCCTGTAATTTTTTTTAAAATTTATGTTCTAAATTTGAAAACCTTAAACGGACCCTAGCCTCCTTACTTCCTGGCACGGTGTCCTCCACCCTCGCAAGCCAAGCTGCTGGACTGAAAGTGCCCACACTTTAATCCTGTTTTTCCTCTTCACCCCAATATTCAGTGTCCCCCTCATTTTGTCCAAATCTTTTCACTACTCCCCAAGTTCCCCGTCACCTCACCCTTCTCCTTTGTTATTCCCCTTTATCTACGCTCTTCCTCGCCACCCTCTCCCATGGCGCCCAGGCTCGCCCTTCACTTGCACCCTTCTCTGATATCCCCACTCTTAGTGCTTTCCGCTTCAGCCCCCTCCTCCAGCACCCATCCTTTTCTCTTCCCTCCACCACCCTCTCCTCCAGCGCCGCTTCCTCCGGCAATCTCCCCTTCTCCACACTCTCCCCAGAAGCCCCGGCACCCACCCCCTCCTTTTCTCCCCGCGCCATCCCCTGGGGCACACGAGGGGGAACCCCGGCTGCAGGCGTGGACCCAGCGCAGGCGCACAGCCGCCCGGCTTCCCCAAGGCCTCCACTGCCGCCTTCGCACTGCGGCCCGCGCGCGGGGTTTCCAAGGCGACGGCGGGGGCCGGAGTGGAAACCTCGGGAAGACCCCGCTCTAGCTCCCTCCGCCACCTCCTCGGTAAACCTCACTCCGGTTTGAGCCGGTTTCCCCGCCCCACCCCCAGTGCGCACTGCGGCTGGTGAGGATTCCCCAGCCCTCAGGGTGCGTGGGGGAAGGGTCGGGTGGGGGTCGACGCATGCGGACTAGATGGGGCTTCGCCTCCCTCGGCTGGAGCGCGACGGGAAAACCCTGGCGCTAGATGCTAGCGGCGCGGCGCAGGCGCAGTACGCACCCGGCAGCTCCGTGGCCCCTCCTGGTCGTCGTGGCAACGCGCGCGGGTGAGTTGGAAGTGCACGGAACTCCCCTCTCACCCCCCCTCCCACGCACTGCGGCGGAGCTCGGGATTCCCTGCAGCCAGGGCGCACGCGCAGGCCCAGGATTCCGGAGGGATGGGCGGGGCCCGAGGTAGAAGGGGTTTTTCTGTAAGTGGAAACCAATGTTTTCGCTTCATTTTTTATGTCTCAGGGCTCAGGGCGGTCCTCTCAGCTCCGGATTTGGGTTTTATCTTCACTCTGGTCACCGCCTGTCTATCTGCAAGTCCTTGGTAGAGCGTATCTCCGATACGGTCCCCATGCTGCCCACACAACTGCCGCGGCTCCCCCTGGCCCTGGGATGAAACCCCACTCTTCAGCCTGGCGTCCGAGGGGCCCTTTACACCCGGCCGGGGATGACCCTCCCGTCAGCTTCTTCTCTGAGTTATTCACCATTGGTCCCCAGTATTCCCTTATTCCCGGCCAAAAAGACCCCTGTATGGTCTGGGGTGGGGGACTCCTTTTCCAACCCTTCTTCATGGACGTACCTTCCCAGACACCATTTCACTGATTAGCTGGACATTTATTTTAGTTCAGTTTTATAGAGGAGGAAACTGAGGCTTAGATCGTTCAGGCTCTTGCCTAAGGCCTCAGAAGAGGCAGAGAAGAAATTTGAATGCAGACCTCCATTTGTAGGAAGCTGTTTGGGTTGCTCCACTAGTTTTCTGACTTCACTAGTCTTCTCAACCTTCAGCCCCATTTCTAGGCCCCATCATCACCCCTGCTGCCTTCCTGGCTATGGTAGGAAGGTTATGGAGGCTTCCTGACTATGTGACACAGGCAGGCGATTTAGTTTTCCTGTCTATAATATAAAGAGGATCAATATCTCACAGGGGCTGTCCCCAGGGTTTAGTGAGATGCTGCTGCCACATGCTTGGCCCAGGCCTGGCATCCAATGGGTGCTTCTCACAGCTGGCCAGTGCTTTCTTCCCCCAATCCTCTTGTGGGGACTCTGCTGGTTGATGACCTAGGCAGGATGCCTTATCTTCCTCTCACTTCTAATCCTCACTGAGGCTTCTTGGAGTCTCTCCTCAACATCCCACATACCCTCTTCTCATTGTTTCAGGGTAGCTCCTAGGGAACCCCCAAACTAAGCCAGTGCTCAATATATGCTGGTAGTTTTTATATTAACTATCATTGTTTCAGGCAACCTCCATAGACATTGTACCCAATTATTAATAGCACCCTACTCCCACCAACCCCCCCAACAGGAGGGGTTGTGATTTCCAGGCCTTTGCACATGGAGTTTTCCATTTCTCACTTGTCACACTTGGTAGAGTGCTGTGGCATCATAACCTCAAATTCTTGGGCTCAAATGATTCCCTTGCCTCAGCCTCCCAAGTAGCTGGGACTACAGGTGCCTGCCCACAATCCCTGGCTATTTCTAGACATGGGGTCTTATTCTTGCTCAGGCTGGTCTTGAACCTGTGAGCTAAGACAATCCACCTCCCTCAGCCTCCCAGAGTGCTGGGATTACAGGTGTGAGCCACAAAGCCCAGCCTTAACACTTATGTATCCTTTAAGCCCCCTCCCCTAGAAGGCTTTCTACTTCCCACCTCCAGACAAAGAGACCAGTCCTGTTCCCATTCCCTCCCCAGCTCTGACCCTGTGAAGTTGGAGACATCTGGGGTGGGGGGACCCATATCTGAGGCTTGAGATTGGGGATAGTGCAGAGGAGCCAGTAGGTCAAAGGCCCTAAGGAGGAATGAATAAGCCTGCTTTCCTGGCTGAGTAAGGAGGTGGTGACATGGTGACTGCTTCAACCCTACCCTGTGCCTCAGTCTTCTCCTATGTCATGGATGACTAAGGGGCTGTCCAAGGCCTGGTACACAGCAGGTATTCAACATACACCTTTTCCTTGCCTTACTGTACATTTCCAGTGCCCTCTGCTCCCAAGACTACTGGATAAGTGCTGCAATGCTCAAGAGTACCTACTACCCCTGCCAGCCCTCATAGGCCAGGGACATTTCCTAGATTGCTGATGCCTTTCAAAGCCCTGTGACCCAAGCAATTTGCTCACCTGACAGAGCCCCACAGGCCTATCTTCCAACTGCTGTTCCTTTGTTCCTCAGGGCAGGCTAAACTCTAGGAAGTCAGAACCAGGTTGAATCCCACCCTGCCCTTCCCTGATAAGCAGTCTCCAATAGGACTGGCATTCTCCCCTGCTCCTTCCAGCCTCCAGGCTTTTGCCTGCCTAGTGCCTTCCTCTTCCCTGAGATGAAACCTGGCTCATCCCCTACTAAGGAAGAAATCCTGCCGAGATGCCTCCCCTGTAGGAATAACAGCAGAGCAACTGGCATTTCCTGACTGCAGCCACAGCATGACCCCTGGTCAGTGCTGGGGCTGACTCTGGAGTCACAGGAGCCCAATGACTCGCTTCCAGCTCTTCTATGGCTCTGCCTCTTTTCTTTTTTTAAGAGACAGTTTCATTTTGTCACCCTCGGTAGAGTGCTTTTGGGGTCACAGCTCACAGCAACCTCCAGCTCTTGGGCTTAGGTGATTCACTTGCCTCAGCCTCCTGAGTAGCTGGGACTACAGGTGCCCACCACAACCCCCAGCTATTTTTCTGTTGCAGTTTGGCCAGGACCGGGTTTGAACCCACCCACAGTATGTGGGGCCAGCACCCTACTTACTGAGCCAAGGCGCTGCCCAGTGGCTCTGTCTCTTATGTGTAGCCACTCCTCCACCTCTCTGAGCTGCCTCCTTACAGCAGCCCTGGAATAACTGCACAGAAGAATGGGTGATTCAGGTCTCTCACTAGACAACTGGCACAATCAAGAAGAGGGTGCTGGCAGGAGCACTGTTGGGGCCTCTTGTCTTTTCCAGTTGTTGTCCTCGAGTGATTCACAGCAGGTACCCAAAGATGTCAGTAGCCCAATGATTTTGCCTCCCTCTGGCCTCCCTCTCCCTACCCACTTAGGCTTAATGTGCACACAAGGCTTCACCGCAGCCTTGCTGACCGCCTTTATTGGGCACTCAGCCCCCGGGGCTCTACACGCATGTGCGGGGGTGGGGGTGGGAAAGATAAGGGTGTTACTCAGAGTAGGGACCCTCTGTCGGGAAATGGGGGTGGCTGGTGATGGCACTGCACGTAGCCCTGGGGATAAGCGCCTAGGCCTCTGGACCTCTCTGTATCGCAGCTGACCCAGCAGGAGGGTGTGCAGAGTCAAGACCTGGACTGCCCACAAGATGGCTCCCCCAGTTCTGGGCTCACTTAGGGGCATTGAAGGGCATGGTCCGCTGGTTCATAGGGTTGTCAGGGGAGCGCAGCCACTCCTTCTTGAGCAGCTGTTTCAGTTGCGACAGCCGCATGTTGGGGTTCTCCTGTTTGAGCCGTGGTAGCTGTGCTTCCTCGAAGGCAGTGAAGGCAGCGCGCATGCGTCGCTCAGGGTGCCGGTCACCAGCCTCCTCAGAGACGCTGGGGGTGGACAGCGGTGTCAAAGCCCTAGAGGCGCGGCCCCACCCTCAAAGACCCAGATCTACCCCTAGGGTCCAGGCCTCGTCCTGTTACCTGAGTACTGCGATGGCGTCTTCGATGGTGCGCGCTTCCACGCTGCCCTCCTCCAGCACACGGCGGTTCAAATTTTCCTCCAGTGGCACCTCCAAATGGCTCTTGGCTTTCTCGGCTGGGTGGGTGGGTGACAGATACATATACAGTGGCAGAGAAAGATTAGCAGGGAATGCAGAGTTCCAGAGATAAAAGAGACAGAGGTAGAAGAAGGGATCTGGGAGGAATAGAAATGCAACTTGAACAGGGAAACCCTCCCAGGACCAGTTAGCAGGTCCTGCCCTTTAGTGCCTAGCTCGCCTGGGCTAGGGAAGCACACCCCATTAATGGCTAGGGAAACATAGCCGGGCCTGCCAGGACAGAGACTGCTTACCCACCCACCCAGCCTTTTCACTGTGAAGAGCCCAGGCAACTTCTCTAGGGGCTAGGAGGGGGCTGTGGACTGAACTCCATGTTCGAGGCTGGCCCCACCTCTCGACAGCGACCAAAAGGGCGTCAGGGAGAGATATGCAGCCCCACCTGGGTCAGGGGCCTCCTTGTGCTGATGGTCACGGCGCAGTGTGTCCTCAATCTGAGCACGGGTGACCTTGCTGGGCACAGCCACCCGGGCAGCCTTGCCACCCTTGAGCTTCGAGTCTTCTTCCTCCAGCAGGCGCTGCGTCTCCTTCTTGCGTTCCAGCTGATCCAGACGCCTCTTTTCTTTCTCTTCCTGCAGAGACCAGCAGTCAGGGTGAGGACCCAACTCTACTTAGCAGCATGTTACTGGCCTGGGTCTCTGTTTTCACCTCAGCCAACATGGAATGAGGCCCTGCTGTGTGCTAGACCATGTGCTGGGTGAAGGGGTCACAGGAGTAAGATCAGTACAGGTCCTGCCTATGGGGCCTCCCATCATACATGATAACGGGGACAACATGAAAACCTTGGCCAGTGCAGGAGGGTGGCACTGAAGAAGTGATGCCCCTGGGCTTCAAGAGGGCAGGCCAGGGGAAACACTGGGGGATAGGAGAGTCCTTGGTGGACAGTACAGCAGTGCAAAGGCCCTGGGGCAGGAACCACTTGGCTGGATGAGGGGACATCTGGCCTATGGGGACTTGACCTTCACTACTAGCCTCCACCTATCCCAGGCGGCAGGGCAAGGTTTTCGTTTATTCATGATGCTGCTATAGGCTCACAACAATCCCCTGCCTCCTGCCTGGCACCCATCCCCTGAATCCCCTGCCCCTTGGGGCACTTGTACCTGCCTACAACTCTGTCATGTGCCTCCCTTGCCTGAGAGCTCCCCAGGTGTAGTCCCCACACCTGTAGTGCCTCCAGGAATACTACTTGGGCAGCTCCAAACAGGTTTGATGGAACTAAATCCCAGAAGAGGGGTTGACACACCTGAGGACACTCTCTGGGCCTCTGGTCCATGTCCACCAGCACAATAGAAAAGTTGGGGGGGCTCGGCGCCTGTGGCTCAATTGGCTAAGGTGCCAACCACATACACCTAAGGTGGCGGGTTTGAATGCCCAGCCCGGGCCTGCCAAACAACAATGATGGCTGCAACCAAAAAATGGCCGGGCGTTGTGGTGGGCGCCTGTGGTCCCAGCTACTTGGGAGGCGGAGGCAGGAGACTCGCTTGAGCCCAGGAGTTGGAGGTTGCTATGAGCTG
>CAUYQV010055626.1:0-17511 GCA_963574575.1 Galagoides demidoff
GTTGTGGCAGGCCCCTGTGGGTCCCAGCTACTTGGGAGGCGGAGGCAGGAGACTCGCTTGAGCCCAGGAGTTGGAGGTTGCTATGAGCTGTGATGCCATGGCACTCTACCCAGGGGGATAGTTTGAGGCTCCATCTCAAAAAAAAAAAAAAAAAAAAGAAAGTAAACTAAATGATACATGGTTTTAATGGTGGTCCGAGACAATTGGAAAAATTTTTTTCCATTATGGCTCATATTTAATTTGTGTATTTGATAAAAAGAAGTGAACAGATTTTAGAAAGGTAATTTGTTTAAAATATTTCTTCCTTTACTATTATCAGTAATTTTTACTTCTGATGAAGCCTGTTTTTTAAAACCACCCTTTTATTGACAAAACTCTCTAACAAAAACAATTCAATTCCACTATTTTGAGTATTCTTATCAAATACTCCAGATAAGTATTTGATAAGAATATGAATTTGAAAAATAAAAAGTACATAACTTAATGAACCCCACAGCAGCTTTCTCAGTGCAGATTATTTTTTCTTGACTTTAAACGAAAAAGATGTACCATTCCAATAAGCTGCATGAATGCTAGAATTCACATTCACTTCCAAGAGATCTGAATTAGCACAAGTGTTATTTTCTTTGAATGAGTTCTGCCTAGAAGAAAGCTTATTGCACTGCAATTCTTCAGACTACTTCTTATAAAATGTTCTATAAATGCGATTTCATTTTACTACTTGCTAGCCATTCAAGGAAAAGGTAGTTTTACCTTATTATTTTAATTATTTGCTAATCAGGTCAGCTTTTATCTTGTCCATATTTTATCCAAACTCTTTAGATTTTTAAAATGTGAATGAGCAGACTTGACCCATATCATCCGAATCATCAATCAGTAATTTATTAAACATATATCATATGTAAAGAATTGTGCCAGGTATCCTTCAGTTCTTCACCGCAGGAAATGATGAGGAGCGTAAAATTAATTTAGTGTCATACACCAACTAGTTATATAGTTTAATGTACTATAAGATGTGATATTCCTATAACCCATTAGTTTCAAACCTTTTTTTGTTAATCCATTGGAAGTAATTATTTTTCCTTTTTTCTCAGTATTGTCTATTTTGAATTCTTAGCTCTTATTGATTATGATAAGACATGATGAAGACCTGCATCCAAATTAAAATATAAAATATCCCATTAAATTTGAATTTCAGATAAACAGTGGATAATTTTTTAATGCAAATGTAGCTAAGTATCCTATATTTTATTTGCTAAATCAGGCAAGCCCACACCTAAAAGATTTTTCTGGTCAGACTCAGTTTGCATAATTAAGTCCTAAATCAGGACTGTTGGTCATGAGCATCCTATAATCAAAAAGCTTTTGATTATATCAATCCTAAATTTGGAATCATGAGATCTCAGTATTTTGTTTACAAATTCCTCAAATTTGTTAGAGGCATGGTACTTTATAAGGACTTAAGCAGAGCAGATCAAAACCTGTAATTTTTCATTTTATCCTATGAAAGGTCACATGTCTTTATTGTTTGTCCCAATCTGTGTTCTGCTTATAAATTTTCTAAATAGCTGTGAAAGTAGTTTGTCCCCAGTTGGCAACTCTATATTAGTCTCCCTGACTCAAGTCCAGAAATGAGTATAACTAAAGTAGTTCAGTAGTAACCTTTCCTTCCCTATCCTCTTTTCTTCCCTAGTCTTCTTCCTTTCCCATCCCAAATAGAAAGTTCTCTCTTGTAACCCATAAAGCTAGACATTCCTGGGACATCATGCTCATTCTGACTGATTTGGTAGTAATTATCTATATGATAATTTGTAAATTTGTCAAAGAAAGGAGAATGAAAAAATCTAAAGTTTCCTCTGATAAAGAAAGATAATGTTTCCAGATATTAACCGGCAGCAAATCTCTGGCCTGAAGATTGTCCCAGCAAGAAAGAATTTCACTTTGGAAGAAAATTTTTCCAAAGTGGTGTTTTAAGATTGGTGAACAGTGAAATATGGGTATCAGTTTGAGTTCTCAGTGTAGGGAAATAAATGCCAGCTTAGCAGTGGCAAAGTGAGAACTTGATCTTTTGGGAAAATGCTGCTAAGGCGTTGGTCAGAAACACAAAGATAGAAAACACTGTCTTCCTCCAGGCTTCCTCCCTTGGTGCACTGGTTTAGAAAAAAGTGAGGACTAATGCAATATCACTTTTAAAAAATTGTCTTTCTAGTAGACTTAATTCTTGCAGATTGTAATACTAGCACCCCAATGTACCTGGCTGGAAAATTCTCGTTTGCTTAGGGAAACCAGCTTTTAGCTATCTCCTTGCTCTGGTGAGGCAGCTGGTTCCTGGTCTGTCCACAGACAAGGTCCTTGAACATTTCTCCACTTATTTTCATTGTAGAGAGCAAAAACAAGGCCATTTTCTTGCCTGGCACAGGAGCTAGCTCTATTTTTTTGTTTGTTTGTTCGACCTAAGGGCACAGTGCCCTCTTTTGCTTCTCTCTTTCACTCCCTGATCACTGCTGATAAGTTCTAAAGGGAGGATATCCTCACAAATGCAAAGGTTTGGTGTTTGATTAATAGCATTAGCTATTTTCTTATTGTGTCCCTGAGCTGCTTATTTTGATTTGTTTCTCCGCCTGCCCACCTTTGAGATAGTGCTTTGATCTCCCTAAATTTTTTAAACACAGCACAAACAGTGCCTCCCCTTCAAAATCCTTGGCTCTCTGCCTATTAACACCCCAGATTTTTTTTTTTTCTAGATCTGTTTTATCCAGATGGAATATAAGGTGAGTTTGACAGGACCTGGCTCCTGAAGAGTTATCAGTATCTGTCCACTGGGAAAGAATTTCTTCAGAGCATCTTGAGATTGAAACACACAGAACTCTATCTTCAGGGTACAAAAAACTTCTGATAAATGAAAGGGAGGCAGCTCTGCAATGAGACTGTGGAGGTTTACATCGTGGCTCTACCACCTACTGTTGATAGAACCCTGGCCAAGTTATGTAATCTTTCTGTTTTCTCATCTGTGATATGTGAATTATGATAGCGCCTAGCTCATAGGGTTCTTCTCAGATGAAATGAGATAATCCAGATGCCTCGCACATGGTAAACACTTAAGAAGTGTTAGTTGTTATTATTAAACTATTACAAAAGTAAAACTTCAATTTTGAGAACATGACAAACATGTTTTAGCAAAGTTTAGTGGTTAAAAGTTGGGTGTAGCCACACCAGGGGTCAGATTGCTTCTCTTCCTTCCTCTTGTTAGTAATTCCTTCTTTAAGCCCTAGTTCTTTTAGCTGTAAATTCAGATAATAATAAGAACACACCTAAATATCACAGGGTGGTCTGAGGGAGGATTAAATGAGAGTGGGGTTGGTCCAATATTCTGGGCACAACAATTTTAGTGCTATTATTATTGTTAAGTCAATATAATAATATTAAACATCAGTGTTAGTGATAACATCTAGTGTTTTACTTAAGGTGCAAATGTGGAAGAAACGATAAAAACTTTTCTCCTTCTGGGGAAGGTTTTTTTCAGTACACAGTGGCAGAGTTTAGGTGACTAGTTATTTTGGCTGTGGGGCCAAGCATTTCCCAGTAAAATTGTTTTCCTCCAGCAAATCTAGAACAGTTCCATACCTTCCATTCCTGACTTAAAATGTCAGTTAAGCCCTTATTTGAACAGAAGTAATGAATACTTTATACCAAAACTCCTATTTTGAGAATTGCAGACCCATTAAAATGAATTGCAGGATTACTTACCTGTTAAAAAGCCAGAAGTAGGTGAATTTTAGACAGGATTAAGGCTACCTTTTTCCACAGCTATCTTTTTGCATGTGAAGTACTTTGATGGGTTCACTACTTTATCATTTTATTGCATTTTATTACATCATAAATTTTTATATCTTGCTAACGATCCTACAGGAAGCTTAATTGTTTATAGGAACATCTTAATTAACTGGAGTTCACCAGGTTAAGCAGAACACAAATTGAAGGGGTTATAATTGAAACACACTCAACTCCTCTCCTTTTATATAAGATAAACTAGGAGATTCTGCTGGGTCCTAGGGACCTAATAGGTCTCGGCAATATCATGTTGATACTTTCAACCACTCTTCCTCTTGTGTCATAAATGGTGACTTTTTCCATCCTTCCCCCACCCTTTTATTAAAGTGTTTAATTACTGGATGAGGTAAGCATGATATTTCAGACACAACTCAAACTTGTATCCCAGGAGCCCTAAAATGTTATTTATGCATTCCTGTTTCTTGGTAGGTTTTCCTTTGCCTTTGTAGATGTTTGTAACTCTTCAAAAGAGCTTCTTCAATTAATCTCTTGTTAGTGAGTGAGCATATTGTATGTAGAAAATATTTCAAGAAGTTATTACTACAATTGGGTAGACTTGTAAGCAGTTAACTGTTTGAGTGTCCAGTAGTGAGGTTCTTGTCTTCCTTGAGCTGCTCCTTGGTACCTAGAGAAATCTCTAGTTTGACCTTGTCTTCCCAGCCAGCTATATGGCCAAGTAACACTATAAATATAAGTACAGTCCCATCTAATTAAAAGGACAGTCTTTTTGGGCCTTAGGTTAAACTGGCTGAAGAATATAAAGGGATCTCTAGACCTGACTGTCCAATAAAGAAGCCACTACTGTAGCTTTTGAGCACTTGAAATGTGACTTCAAACTGACATAGGGTGTTAAGTATAAAGTACATACCAGATTTTGAAGATGTCATCTTTTATTTATTTATTTTTTGGCCAAGGCTGGGTTTGAACCCACCACCTTTGGCATATGGGGCCAGTGTCCTACCCTTTTGAGCCACGGACGCCACCCTGAAGATGTCATCTTTTAAAAGAAAAAAGAATGTAAAATACTCTTAAGAATAAGAGTTCTTATCTTGTTTGCATATGGATAATATTTTTGATATATTGTGTCAAATAAAATATATTTTTAACATTAACCTTATTGTTTATTTTTACTTTTAAATTGAAACTGGAAAAATTAAAATTGCATAGGGGTGTCTTGAATTGTATTTCTATTAGATGTGACGGTTGAAGGCTGTAGGTAGGAGAGAATACATTGTAACTAAAGCTTAAGTTTAAGCAGTTTGGTGGCAGAGTAGTTAGTTAAAATTGGTGTGAGAATCCTGACAACCCAAATCCAGGCTCTTGTCTCTTCACTTATCACAGTAAAGTCTTTCCTAGTCCTTTGTACTTCACACTTGCTGCACTATTGATCGTGTATAGTCTTTCCTGCTCCCTGTTCATCAAGATTCCCACCCTCCATCCTCTAGCCCCCACTCCTGGAACAATTAAGTGCTCCCTTCTTTATTCTCTCAGCTCACTTTGCTGAGGCCAGGTGGGTGGTTTGTGTGTAATACTGAACCTTCCACTGGTTGGGAAGCTTAGGAGGGGCACTTCACCTTTGTGTGTCGGTCTCTAATGCAGCATTTTTCATGTGGTACATGGAACAAAGGTGTATGGAAACTCTCAATTTATCCAAAAGTCTCAGATTCCTGATTGCTAGTTTCTTTCCATTAGCTTCTTCCAATTTTAAGGGGGTAAGCACAGCCTGCAAACACCTTGTCTTTAGTTCCATTAGTGCATTTCACTTTCCTAGTCCTCATTCTGTTTTTGCCTTTGCAGCTTTCCTCTGTGTCTTCAGACAAAAACAACAAAAAAGGGAAAAGTAGGTAGGAGGTTTTAGTAGCCCAATTAACCAGGAAGTAAATTTTAGAGAAGTTAAATTTGTTCGATCATTAACAGATGTTGGGCATTTTTGTTTTATTCAGAAGATAAGGTCTTGAGTGAAATACCTTCTATTTTTATTGCACAGTTCTTCCATATTGCTTTGCCTGCAAAAATCTGAGGGTAAGACATGCTTCCCTCCCCTCTTTGGCTGATCGTGTTTTCCACTATCAGTAAAAATTAAAAAACAAATCAACCTCTAACATAAAAGAAAACACCTGTTTGGCTTGGAGAACTTGGCTAGGAAGGTCTTTTTTCTGACATGCCAAAAGCGACCATCACAGGGCCCCTTAAAAAAAAAAAAAGTCATTTTTTTTTCTTTATTTCATGTGAGCATTGGCAGAAACTCTGACAAGCAGTTCTTCATATTTTATTATGTTCTTGTCTGCAGAATCTCTGTCAGGCAAAAACCTTGTCAGCGGAAAACCTGTCGTAGGATCAGAGGAGACAAAAACAGGTGTCACACAGGCAGTCAAAACTGAAGGAAAAAAAAGATTAGGCTAAAGAGAGAGAGGCAGACAATTACATTAATGCCATTGCTTTTATCTTATAGATGTGTGTTATTATCTCGGGGTGCTGAGTGCGCAATTGCCTCAAAGAAAAGTAGACAGGAGACAAGGGGAAACTTGATAGTTATTAACTGAAGAGGCAGTGTGTCAAAGCTGGATGGGGTTCAAAGTTTTGCAAAGGAAAAAAACTGCAGGCAGCAAGGAACGGCTGTGTGGTTCTGCTTTCGGCTACATAAACCTAGCAGCAATCTCACATTTTTTGCTTGGAAACAGATCATAGAGAGAAAAATTAATGAAAGATTTCATTCAGAGGTTTTTGGGTAACATTTATCCTATACACATTAGACTGAATCATATAACCTTTCTTTCTCTCTTATAAAATCTTGCTACAATGTGAGACATGGTGAGGCATGAAGACAGGCATTTGTCAGTTCAGCTGTGTTGTTTGGATATGTTTAAAACACCTATTATCAACACACTTTTAATTAAAAAAAGCTATTAAGAAGCCCTTTTACTAAGTGTGAACATCTGTACGTGCAAGCTGTAAATTAGAAGATCACATATGTGTGCCTCAGTCAGAGACTAAATGAATTTGGCAAGTGTTTTCTATTACTAGATTTTTTTTAATACAGTAAAATATCTAAAGGAAAAATTGTTGCATTTTCAATTTATTGATTTTTTTCATTGTGCTTGTTGGTACTGATTAATAGAACTTTTCTAATTAGAAATTAGAGTTATCGGGATCAAATGAGTAACCAGAATTCAAAGTGCTAATCAGTTTCTCCCCTTTCTTTGTTAACATCATTTCATAAGATTACTTCTTTTCCAAAAGTTCGAGCTGTATATAATATGTGTGATGGTATAAAATACCATTGCCTAAGCCTCAAGAGATTTTTAGCCTTGTTGCTAACTCATACATGTCAAACCTCTGACTAATAGAGAATGGGATGATAAGTTTTAGGTTTCCCCATCTGGTTAATCATATTAGTAGAAAAATCAGAAATTGCCCTACTTCTTAATTTTTTCTACTCAAGCATTTAATATTTTGGTAGTTTAGACTTTTCCTAAGCCTTAAGACTACCTTCTTAACCCCCATTTTTATGAGCAAATCTTTATATAGGGTCTTTTATCCTATCAGTTACTAATACAAAGCAGTTTGATACTTGATATATGCATTAAGGAAATCCAGCAACCCAGAAGAAAACACACATCAATGTCAAGTGTGTGTGTGATACCCCAGAGTTTTAAGGGATTACAGTGGGGTAAGAAAAGATTGATTATAGATCTAGAATGAGATTTTAGCCTGAATTACTGGGGAAAAGAGGAAAAAAATACCTGTGACACAAAGGTAATGTGAATTAAAGAAAACAATAGAAAGAACAAGTATAATACCAGGTGCTGGCTTTTTATTGATATATTGCTACTTTCAATTTTGAGAGATTTTCTCACTGCCTGTGATAGAATGTAAACATATGATTTATCAAATAATAAATACTCCTTGCTTTTACAGTGTTTCCTTAGTGAAATTCCTAATATAGATATTATTTTGCTTGAAGAAAATTAAATCTTCTGACAGAAGAATTCATTTTTTTGTTTAATACAAAGATGTGCACAGTTAATTCCAGTAGCAAATTTCAGTTGTTACTTTTAAAATGGTATAGGTTTTCATGATGGCTCATGCCTGTAATCCAAGCACTTGGTGATGCCAAGGTGAGTGGATCACCTGAGCTCACGAGTTCTAGACCAGCCTGAGCTAGAATGAGACTCCCATCTCTAAAATATAGCGGGGCACTGTGGTGGGCACCTGTAGTCACTTGAGCCCAATAGTTAGAGATTGCTGTGAACTGTGACACCAGGGCACTCTACGGGGGGGTGAAAAAAGGAATCTCTGTCTCCAAAAAGAAGGATATGTTTTATAGTCAGTGTATTGTGCATTTAATTCATTTATATGTGCACAAATTAAATAGAGCATTATATTTTATTTAGCCAACTCTCAGCCTTAGAGACTAGAAATTAGATAGAAGGGCAACAGTAATAATCATAATTCCCAAGTCTAGTTTCAGCAAGTAGATTCGATGACCAGATCTCTTCCCAGATATACTGTCAAGTTTGCAGATTAAATTTTCTCTTTTCCTGTTAACACCTTCCAGTGGAGTTGACATGCACCCCAAATGGGCTATGTAAGAAAGATCAAGGAAAAGGTAAAAAGAAGGACCTGTTTAATCTCAAGTCAGGAGATTGAGCTTCTGAACAACCATGGGTTGACAGTCTACTTCTATGAGTGCCTCAGTCAGACTTTAATGATTCCAAAGTCTGTTTTGAAGACTTTATTATACCTAGGGCTGTGGTGGGAGGAAGAGAATGCCAATCAGTTTGAAATATTAGAGTTCAGTTTCTACCCTACCCTGGATTAATTGTGGGTGTTTGTGTGTATGTGTATATTCAGATACCCCGAAAGCTGTATGTTAATTGGAGCAGGTAAAAATCCGTAGTCCTGTGGATTTTCCAACAGCAGGGCTTATTGGAAGTGGAACAGTGAACAGTGGAGCTTTTGCTCCAGCCCTTCCCTACAGTTTGGAATCACATTCGTAATAGACCAGGAGAGTATTTAAATATTACCTCTCATGTGTTAAGGGATAAGAAAAAAATTCAAGGGCCATTCACATCAGATATATAAGGTATAATAATGTAGTGAATGTTTGGGTTTGTAGAGGCTCAGTGGAGTTTTTTCAATTTAAAAACACAGAGACACTATTTGTTCAAGAAAAAAAATAAACTCTTTACACAGAAGAGCTGACAGTTTTTATCACCAGGCTTGGGGACCCACTACATATTATTCCTTATCTTCTCTTAAAAGAAAAATTCTAGAAGCAAGCTTTCTTTCTCCTTGATATCAAATATTCTAATTAATTCAACCTTGACAGGTACTGCTAGAAAGTTGTGACTAAAATGGAACATGAGTTATTTTGTACTTAATTTGCTCCCAATTTCATAGTTCTTTCCCCCCAAAGCAATGAATATAATATACAAATCTAAATATTACTTCAAGTCATAAGAAATTTTTTCTCTTAATTATAGTCACTACCCACCTCTATGATCTCTTCATTCACTAAAAAGTTTTTAATATGTGTTCATTGCCCTTTATTAATGGTCTTCCCAAGTGTTTAAGCTTTTATTAGGATCATCTTAAAATCTACGGATGGGTTAAGCCTTTTCCTTGAGTCCTGATGCTCTTGCCTAGTAAGAGAGCTGAGTCTTATAATGGGAAAGGATTGATGTTATAATGATTCCAAAGGGCTGCTTTATGATGAAATTCTAAATACGCGGAATCCCATTAAACCTGTAGAAGTTCATGGGCTAGCTACATTGAAATGACATATCATTATATTGGGTATAGTGTACTTATTATAAATTGTGAAATAATTGGGGATTATTGGTCATATTAGCAAGAATGAAGAGCCACCAACCCGCATAAATTCAAAGGTTATGGTCTGTACATTTGAGGTGGGAATAGATAACATTATTCTGTTTATAAGTAATCACAACTTAAAAATCTAACCCCAGAAAATGCTCTAATAAAATCTTGTCACTAGCAACTTTATTTTAGAATTCTTAAAGCAATCATGGAAAGAATTTCATGAAAACATTCCCTAAAGATATGTGTTAAATGATAATCTATGGGAAATTAAAATAGTATTCTAGGATCCAGAGCTCCTGAAAGCTGACCACTCAATGCTTATAATTTGGAATCCTAAAGGGAGTCAAGGCAAGAGACATGGAGTTCTTGAAACAATTAGCCTTGCAATTTAAGGCTCACTTGGCTTTCTCCCAAAATGAAAGAATAAAGCTTCTTTAATGTTTTTTTTTAACTTGTAAAATTGATTCAAATTAGCATTTAAAAACTTTAAAATATCCAGGGCAGGACTGGAAATTAATGAAATAACAGGTTTTCTTATAGACCCTTTTCATACAGATTTTTAATTGTTTTATTCTGCAAAGTAGGTGGTTTTGAAAAATCATTCTGTTCCACATACTTCTTGTTTTATTGAATGGCTGTGAGCTTTACACTGTGGTGCCTGAACAGCTAGTAGATGCAAGCCACTGGACATCAGCTCCCGAAATGAACATATTCCTGTGGAAACCACCTAAGTCACTTGAATTTGACTTTTAAAGAAAGTTATGTTTTTAAAAAAGTTGTGGAAAACTAAGAACTATAAACTATCACTGAGAGCCAATATTTTAGGATCAGTGAAAAGCACTTTTATACTCTTACATTAAGAAAAAAAAGTATGTGAATATGTTCTTATTCTGTGACCTTCACAGAAGATATTGGAAGTAGAGTCTGTAGAATTACAGGTTTACATTTATTTTAATTTATTTGAAGGTCTGAAGAGCAATTCCTGTTATTTAAAATAGAAGTAAAAGATAGTTATTCAGTTTTCATTTGATAGATGCAAGTTCTTTTATAACCAGCCCTCACCCATCTCCAGAACTATTTTATACTTTTGAAAACTGAATTTTATAAAGGATATTGCTTTGTTCTTTAAGTTAGCAGTATAGCTAAAAATACATATCACTTTACATTTGTTATCTATTTTGCATTGCATTTTATACTGATTTTACTTTTACATTACATACATTAATGTCTCCCCACCCCCCCACCCCTGCCCAAATCTAGCTGTTGTCCTTATAGGGATTCTGTTCTTCACAGACCTATGTGTCTTTTTGGGGTTCTAAGGCTTAGCCACTACTTTCCTTTGGAAAACTAGATCCTATCAAAGTGTTTATTGAAATTTTATCTAGGCCTCAATTTCTCCTTTGTCTCACAGCCATAAAATTGCTTCTGTTTCTATCATTTGAAAGAAATCCAGGGAAATTATAATCTTGCAGTAACCTAATTCATAGTGTAAAAAACTTGTATTAACACCCTCCCATTTTCTAACTAGTATCCTTATTATGCAGTTAAAGACTTTGCTTTTCTCCAGTTGAAATTCTGCATACTAAAAAAGACATTAATTTATCTATTTTTTTCCTCCCAGCTTTTTACAAATGAAAATCTTTTCTGTGTAGGTGTTTTTCTTACAACTTACTGTATGATTGTTCTCTCACCCCTCTCTATGATCCATGCTATATCTTTAGTATAGCTACGAGATCTTAAATCTAGCAAATTGATCACACATCTCGCGATCTGTCTACTATTGTGAATGATTTTCATGTCTGTACATTATGATCCAGTCTGTGTACCCTAATATTAAGATTATTTTCTTTTTTTTTAAACAGTGCTAGACTTATAACACATATCCTGTTTCTACCTAAAAATTAATGGTGAGTTCCCAATTAATACTTGAAATGGTAGAAAAGGGAATACCTTATATAAAGTTCAGTCAGAATTCCTACCCACCTAACAGTCCCACCTTCCCCCCTAAATTGCCATAATTACCCACCCCCAGCTATTCTCTGGTGGTGTGTAAAGAGTGAAAGAGAGAGTTGAGAAAGGGATATGGGTAAAATTAAGAATTTGGTGACACAGTGGAATCATACGTCCACCCTTTCAGAAGAGGTAGAGCAGCGGTTCTCAACCTGTGGGTCACGATCCACAGAAACTGTATTAAAAGGGTAGTGGCATTAGGAAGGTTGAGAACTACTGAAATAGAGTAACAGCCATTTCCTGTATACTGTGTACACATTATCCAGTCAACACTGTGATTACTGGACACCCTTGAGTAATTATGTTTCAGATATGGTTGCTGCTTAAAATCAAGGCCTTGTGGTAAAATAGGTACATAAGTGACCCCACTAAACAGGCAACACATGGTACATACAAGATTGGCATATACACACATTATCACTGTTGAAACTGAGACCATGTGCTCTTAGATGATGGAACCTCTCCAGGCTTCATGGAACATGAAGATAGAGCATAAATTAAAGTTGAAAGAAAGGGTAGTCAAAGGGTTTGATAAAAAAAGAGGAAAAGCACTTAAGGAACAGCATTGAAAGTAAAAATTCTGAAAAAGTAGCTCTGTGTAGGGACTCCTGTTTGTCTCCCCAGCTTCATCTTGTGCTCTTCTTTCTTGTTCATGCCCTAGCCCAGTTGGCTTTGCCTAAAATACCCTACTCCAATCCTCATTTAAATTATGTGCTTATGTCACATACACTGTTTTATAATTTTATATGTTAATGTGTATTTTTTAAAAGTCTGTTTCTTCACTAGTCATTAACTTCAAGTGGGTCTGACACATGTCTATTTTATCATCACTAAATGTCTAAAACTTAGCATAGAGGCAGGAAATACCCATTTAGTGACCAAATATTAAAGTGC
The DNA here is from genome assembly GCA_963574575.1 of Galagoides demidoff. NCBI lineage: Eukaryota > Metazoa > Chordata > Mammalia > Primates > Galagidae > Galagoides > Galagoides demidoff. Next base: position 12,562 of record CAUYQV010055626.1, read on the forward strand.
TAGGAATATTTGAAAGTCACTGGGTCACTCACTTGCATTGGAACACAGGGCTCATGTCAGAGAGTTACTAGGCTGGAAAGTAAATGACTCTGTCTGAGGTCTTCTGACTTAGGTTAAGGATTTAGGATTTGGGAGGGAGAAAAAGTGGGGTAGTTACATATAAAGAAGCCGGGGCACTATTGGGCACTTTCAAATGGAGAAGAGACATTTTAAACAATATTTTGAGGAGATAAAGTTGGTTTTATTTAGGATATACTAGGCTAGTGATTACTAAAGAGAAAACAAACGAGTTAGGAGTCATTGCAATAATGAGTTGTATGAAGATCTAAAAACCTGTTCTAAAGCAGTAGAAGTTAGACTAGCACAATCAGTCCAGAGAAAACTATGATGGAAGATTTTACAGGGACTAATGGGTGACTGATTACGTAGGGACCAGGGTAAGTAGATAATCTTGAATGCTGTCTAGACAGTGTTACATGAGAAAACAACCCCAACAAAATAGAAAATTATTATCTACAGTATGACCTAAACTATATGAAATTATATGTTGAAAAAGTAGATGCAAATATATAAATATATAAGCAATCATTGCCTTGGGTGGTGGAATTATGGATTATTCTCTTTTTGTTTTCCTTTTTCTTGAATTTAGAAATTTTGTAAAGAGCCTCTATGAGAAAATAACACCAAAAAGTCTGATTTCAAGCATTTGGCCTTAAGACAGCATTTCTCTCTGTTGTCCTCAGTAGAGTGCTGTGGTGCCATAGCTCACAGCAACCTCAGACTCTTGGGCTCAAGATCCTCCTGAGTAACTGGGACTATAGGCACCAGCCATAATACCCAGCTATTTTTAGAGATGGGGCCTCATTCTTAATTGGTCTCCAACTCTTGAGCTCAAGCAATCCACCCACCTTAGCCTCCCAGACTGCTAGAATTATAGGCATCATTACAATCCACCACACCCAGCTCAGAAATTTTATTTTTAAATTTTAGTCATCACAATAAAAAAACAAAGCCATATGAATATTAGTTTTTCATAATTTATTAAACATAAAATATATTTTTGTTAGAAAAACATCTGTCAGTGAAATGGGTGGGACTATAAATGTTTTTCTTGGCGATGCCTATAGCTCAGTGGGTAGCTCACCAGCCATATACACTGAAGCTGGTGGGTTCAAACCCTGCCTGGGCCAGCTAAAACAGCAACAACTGCAACAACAACAAAAAAAATAGCTGGGCATTGTGGTAGGCACCTGTAGTCCCAGCTACTTGGGAGGCTGAGGCAAGAGAATTGCATAAACCCAAGAGTTTGAGGTTGTTGTGAGCTGTGACACCACAACACTTTACCCAGGGTGACAGCTTGAGACTCTGTCTCAAAAAAAAAAAAAGTTTTTCTTTTCAGATTAGTATATATATTCATAGATAAATAGTACTTATTGCAAGAAAAAAAGTATACAATTGAGTTCTTCTATTTTTCATTTTTTACAGGTCTCACTATTGAGAGTCGAGTCAAGGAGCTTTGTTATCACATTGTCTTTCAATTCATAGAAATCATTTCAAGTTCTGTGCCAAAAATTACACAGTACTTGATTAGTTTTGCTGAAAGCAAAAAAAAAAAAAAAAAAAAAAATAGAAGTCACTCTCTTTGTTACCCAGATATTATCATAGTTATTCATTTTCTCAATTTATAGAAAAAGACACTAACAAGTCTTACCAAGTTACTATTTATACATTTACCTGTTAGTTTTTAATTTAGAGGCAGATTGTTTATTTCAGCCTGTACAGAAAAGATCGAGAGAATAAAAATACTGTATTAGTTAATAATTCAAATAACTTATTTTGTTAACAAAATACTTTTATTGCTGCAGATTTACCTTTTTTTTTTTTTTTTTTTTTTAAGACAAAGCCTCACTCTTTGTGAGTGGTGAAGTGCCATGGCATCATCGTAGCTCACAGCAACCTCAAACTCTTGGGCTCAAGAGATCCTCTTGCCTGAGCCTCCTGAGTAGCTGGGACTATAGGTGCCTACACCTGGCTAGGACCTTGCTGCTCTTGCTCAGGCAGGTCTCGAGCTCCTGAGCTCAAGCAATCCACCTGTTTCAGCCTCCCAGAGTGCTTGAATTACAGGCATGAGCCACTGCTCCTGATATACCTATCTTAAATGATGAAAATTTCCACCATGTAGCCTAAAGCCATGTAGGCAAAGCCATTGATCATGGTCAAATCTGACTTAATTTTTATTGGAAAAAGTTGCACTCTCATTTCAATTTAAATAAATGCATTAGTATGCATATTTTGAGAAAAATTTAAAAAACACATCAATGTGTTTTTTACAAAGAAAAACATTTTACATTTGTACAGTATATCTTATATGATAGATAACTGTAACATTTTAGAATAAAACATTGTGGTGATAAAATTAATTTATTCAGTTCATAATAGAAATGCTATTTCTAATTACTTAAATGGTAATGATGTACTATAACATGACTTAAATAAATTATTTATGAAGTGGTAGTTATGTTATAAGTCATGTCATTACATTGGTAATGTGGTTCCATATGTGTAATGTACAATTTAGTGTTGGGCTTCAGGAACAAATTAGATAAGAGTCACATATAAAAATTTTATTTTGAAAGTGAAATAGGAAGTTGCATGTTGTTAATAATTAATTGCTTTAGTATTTAGATTATAATTTTTGTTATTAACAGATTATAGGAAATATTTAAAATTACATACAATGAAAATGGTTAATATTAACTGAAATATTTTAATATTATTTGATTTAATACATTGTACCTACTTTGTCAAATGATAAACATAGTTTCTGAAAGAAATAATGTAAAATTTCTATATCCACAAGTTTTATCCAGTCTATCTTACAAATTTCCAGGAAATAGGTCCAGGAAAATATTATAACTGATTTTTTTTAAAAGAATGGGAAGTACTTACATTTGCTTGGGGACTTTTCTTCCCAGGGGATGACACCTAAGGATGAATGAATATTGAGAACAGTTGAAAAGAATTGCTTATCTTTGACTATGGGGGAGCATTTTTATTATTGGACACTTTTGCCTTGCTCCCATAGGATACTTTCTTTTTTCTTTTTCTTTCCTTTCCTTTTCTTTTCTTTTCTTTTTTTTTTTTTTAAGACAGAGTTTCATTTTTGTCCCCCTCAGTAGAGTGCTGTGGTGTCATAGATCACAGCAACGTCAAACTCTTAGGCTCAAGTGCTCAGCCTCCCAAGTAGCTGGGACTACAATGCCTGGATATTTTTGTTGTTGTTGTTGTAGTTGTCACTGTTGCTTGGCAGGCCCGGACCGTGTTCAGACCTGCCAGCCCCAGTATACATACGTGGCTGGCGCCCTAACCGCTGAGCTACAAGCGCCAAGCCACCATATTATGTTTAGAAGTCCACTGAGTTAAGGAATCTCCCAGTGGAGTAAAGCAAATATTGCCTACTGTCTTCCCTTGGCTCTGAGACTTTCTATCCCTGATTCTCTCTCTCTGGTCTTCAATGTGGTATATAAGTGGGGGCATGTTTGTCAAAATCATGTGTGGCAACTTTTCAAACTTAACATGATCCTTCTCCTCCTGGACTTTTCTCCTCTTGGTGTTGTGGCTCTGTCTAAGGTTTGTCCAGCACCTTTGTCAGCTGCTGTCCTACTGGATGTTGTCCTGTCTCCCAGCCAACAATTTTGCTTTAGTTAAACTTTTGCAGTGGTATCAGAATTTTTTTTTTTTTTGAGACGGAGCCTCAAGCTATCCCCCTGGGTAGAGTGCTATGGCATCACAGCTCACAGCAACCTCCAACTCCTGGGCTCAAGCGAGTCTCCTGCCTCAGCCTCCCAAGTAGCTGGGACTACAGGCGCCTGACACAACGCCTGGCCATTTTTTGGTTGCAGCCATCATTGTTGTTTGGCGGGCCCGGGCTGGGGATTCAAACCCGCCACCTTATGTGTATGTGGCTGGCGCCTTAGCCGCTTGAGCCACAGGCGCCAAGCCTGAAGTCATCTTATTAGCATAAGAGATACAGAAAATTCTGAGTGTTTTAGAAAGCTCTGTACCAGGAACAAGGAACTCAGACCAAGAGCCAGAAACCGTCTCCTCTACCTGTGTAGGTTACCAGAGACTTTCCCTACACCAGGGCTGGATTTCCCTTGCTTTTAGATCCAACCAGGCAAATGACCAGTCTGGACACACCCCCATTTCCCTGGGCACCTTGCTACCGTTTCTGGTGAGAACTTTTCCATCAGTTGGAGAAAACTGACTCTGCTTAACTTAACTGATGTCAACAGAAAAGAAGCCATACTCTGCAAAATAATTTAAAGGTTTATTCCAAGCCAAATTTGAGGACCACGACCCAGAGCCATACCCAAGAAGCCTTGAACAAATGGACTCATGGTGGTGGGGTTAAGTTTGGTTTCTTACGTTTTAGAAAGATAGGAATTCCAGGTGAGGTCATAAATAATTCATAAAAAACATGCATTGGTTCTGCCCCCAAAGGTGGGACATCTGGAAAGGAAGTGCTTACAGTTGATAGGTGGGTTTAAAGATTCTTTAGCTGATAGTTGGCTGAAAGAGTTAGAGACTTTGTCTAAAAGACCAGGAGTCAGTGAAAAAGAATGTTCAAGATTAAGAGTCAAGGCATGGTGGCTCATGCCTATAAACCTAGCACTTTGGGAGGCTGACATGGGTGGACTGCCTGAGCTCAGGAGTTCAAGAACAGCCTGAGCGGCTCGGCGCCTGTGGCTCAGTTGGCTAAGGCGCCAGCCACATACACCTAAGGTGGTGGGTTCGAATCTCCAGCCCGGGCCCGCCAAACAACAATGATGGCTGCAACCAAAAAATGGCCGGGCGTTGTGGTGGGCGCCTGTGGTCCCAGCTACTTGGGAGGCGGAGGCAGGAGACGCACTTGAGCCCAGGAGTTGGAGGTTGCTATGAGCTGTGATG
>CAUYQV010055629.1:0-12709 GCA_963574575.1 Galagoides demidoff
AAAAAAAAAAAAAAAAAAAAAAAGTAGCCAAGGGTTGTGGCAGGTGCCTGTAGTCCCAGCTACTTAGGAGGCGGAGGCAGGAGAATCGCTTGAGCTCAGGAGTTGGAGGTTGCTGTGAGCTATAATGCCATGGCACTCTACCCAGGGTGACAGCTTGAGGCTCTGTCTCAATAAATAAATAAATAAATTTAGTGTAGCCTAAGTGACAGTGTTTATAAAGTCTACTGTATGGTGATACCCCAAGCCCTCAGATTCACTCTTCATATTTGACTCACCCAGAGCAATTTCTAGTCTTGCAGGCGCCATTCATAGTGCCCTATATAAGTATGCCATTATTGATCTTTAATTTGAACTAAATTTTTACTGTACCTGTTCATATTTAGAAATGTTTAGCTACACCAATACCCACCCCTATGTTGCCATTGCCTACAGCATTCAGTGTAGTAACCTGCTGTCTAGGAGCCATGGGCTGCACCATGCAGCCTGGGTGTGCAGCAGGCTGTGCCATCCATCTCTGTTTGTGAAAGTGCACTCTGTGATGTTCAAACAATGATGAAAATTGCCTAGCAACGCATTTCTCAAAAGCTATCTCCATCATCAAGTAACACATGACTGTACTAAAGCGAGTGCTGTATCTTAAGCCATAAAGTTTGGGGGTGATTCATCTGCTACAACAGAGAGGCAGACCAGAAAGGAAGAGAAAGCTACCTGCTGAGTATTTAATTTGCCACTAACAGTGGAAACCCATTTACACGGCTCCCCATGGCAAGTCCTTTCTGAGACTTGCCAGCCACCATTGATGCCCTTAGTCCTGTCATGCTCAAGGATGGCTCACAGGGGCTACAGGAAGCCATAGCATTCTGGAAGCTGGGTGAAAACTGGCCCTTCTCTCAGGCTTGAAGGAATAATGATTACTCCCTCCAAGCAATACTAAGGATATCATGGGAATCACTATGATGTTAATGCTAGGAATCACAGTAATGATTTCCATTCACTGAATGTCATGGCAGATAGCTGAGTTGTCTACCAAACCATTTTCAGTCTTGGCTGTACAGATAAACTACATTTCCCAGCACTCCTGGCACATAGGTTGCAACCATGTGACTGAGTTCACATCACTATCTCAGGGGCAGAAGTCCTGCCTAGTCTTCCAGCTCTTTCTCTTCTCTCATCTAGGGCTGGGTTCGGTAGCTACAATGGATTCCAAGGATGACAAATGGAAAGAATGATAGCACTCAGGAGCAGATACCTTGTCCTCCCTTGCCTCCCCGTTTACACACATTAGACTCAGACATCCACAAGAAATAGCTCCTAAACCACTGAAATTCAAGAGCTATGTTATAGCAATCTATACTGACAAATGGAATATCTTTAAGACAGTAGCTTTCTATTCTTTTTTCTTGTCTTTGTGACAGTTCTGAAAGGTAGATATTATCTTACTTCAATAGATAAAATACTGTGGGTCAGTCTTAAAAAGAGCTGATACTTGTTGGATCCATACTATGTACCAGGCACTCAGGGAGCTTGGAGGCTAGCTGAGATGAGCCAAGTGTTCATTGTCTCTAATCCAGACAGCAATTGTATGTTGTAGAAACTATTATCTCATTTTTCACATGAAGAGGCTGAACCCTCCCTCAGCTTAAAAAAAATCTGTTTAACCAGTAAAGAAACTTGCTATAAGGTAATACCCTAGTGAGTTGCAAAGCTCGGATTTGAATCTAGGTTCTCTGAATGCAGAGGCCACAGTTTTACCCATCACAGCATTCTGCCCATCTACAATTAGAGCATTTTCTGTTATATCAAGTTATTAATTGAATGGAAAAAAAAAGAATGCATGCATGAATGTCCTAAGAACTAAATAAATAGAACAGAACAAATTTCCTATCCCTACACCCTGACAAAATCAAAGGCGTCCTCCTAGTGCAGCGGTTCTCAATCTGTAGGTCACAACCCCTGTTTCTCAATGAAAATACATTGCGGCATTAGTAAGGTTGAGAACCACTGTCCTAGTGGATTTGCTGTCCCCTATTCATCCAAGATGGCACACTTCCTCCCCAGGTGCCCAGTGAGTCCTGCCTAGGAGGAATGCTGAGCCCTGCTACAAGCTCATGCAGGAAGAGCTATCTTGCTGTTTGCCCATGTCTGGTTCCCATCATGTTCCTCATCATCTGCTGTGCTGCCTCCATAAACAGGCATCACCATGGCAATGTCCTGGATTATTTCTTCCTTTCCCAATCAGTGAATCACATACTGAGACTTGGAACTCTGTGGTATTTTCACATCTGTTTGACACCTTGGGTGGGGTGGCAAGGAAGAATAATTCAGAACAACATTGGAAAAGAATGAAATAAAAATGAGATTTTTGTAGGGCAGGCCACCGTCCCTATCTTGGCACATGTATATTCATATCCTTCTTTTGATTCACTCTGCGGCATTCCTGAAAATTTTTTCTTCTTGCTGTGGCACATCTGGGGAGAGGGAGGAGTAAAATAACAGCACAGTGTGGAGAAAAGGGCTTTGACTGTAAATCTAGTAGATGTGAATTTGAATCCTGGCTTCCCCCTTCTTAGCTGTGTGGTTTTAGGAAAGGCATTTTACCCAGCCCCAGTTGTTGTTCTGTGATTTCTATAAAAATAGAACCTAAAATACCAAGCCTATAGGAGCATCAGGAGGTTCCATAGATAAAGTGCATGAGGAAATGCTTTCTAAACAGCATTCAGAAGAGTTCATTTTTCAGCCACGGTCAACAATAGTTAGGGAGAAGATGTGATGATGTAGATTATGATGGACTTTAAAAAAAAGATGTTTATCTGTGAAGGTGAAATGTGTATAGAGAACACACCATTGGTTCATATCAAACTTTTAAGACTACCTGCCCCCATAAGTATATATAGAATGCTCTGTAGACAGGAATGATGATGGGAGCTCCCTATCACAGGAGTCTATAAGCACAGATTAGTAGCTAACCCATGTTGGGCGTGATGTCTACTCGTGATGGATAGGAGGGTAGACTACATTACCTATACAAAGTCCTGTCAATTGTGATATTTATAACAATTTTGAGATCTATAATTTCATATTTTGGGAGCATATTACCAAATAGATTTTTTAAAAAGTTAAAAGAATACAGACTTATTTCTTGGTCTCAAGAAGCTTGGAGTCTAGCTGAGATGAGCCAAGACTCACAAGCTCCCCGGAAAACAATGTAAGAATCTGCAAAATCCCACATTAAGAGACATGGTCTGAATCCCACGGAAGCAATGGAATTGGCAATCTGAAATGGGAGGCAACAACTCAGAAGGCCTCCTGGAGGAAATGAGAAGGAAGTGCATCATGGTGGCTTAGTAACAGCAGGGAGCATGGGGGGGATCACAGAGAAATGTAAGGGCTGAGGACAAGGGCAGGTGTTCCTGAGTAACCTTTCAGATGTGTAATGCCTCCACATCCTGGTTCCTATAGTGTGATCTAGGAATTCCTGCTTATGAAAGGAGTTATGAGGGGCCAAAATTAAGCCCTGTCTGAACCATGTACCACCAGCAAATAAGAGCTTCCAACCAGACCAGAATAAGCCGGCAAGACAACTCTGGTTTCAGTTTCAGCTCTCTCCACCCTTCTCCCCTTCCTATAGGAGAGGTAGGGCTGGATCAGCCCAAGGTCAGGGTATTCATTCTCCAGGTGCTCACTCACTTTCACCAAAGTCTACCACTCCTCTTCACAACTCTGTCCATTTCCCTGGTTTCAAAACACTTTGCCTCCTCTCATCTCTTCTGGCTTAGGAGGTGGCAATAGCTCAGCTGCTCCTAGTCCTCGGTTCTACAGTATCCCTTGTGGTTCCCTGCACCATACCCACAAATCTAAAATGGTCTCATTGTTCCACCTGCTTTCTGTTACTTACTAATATGTCATTCATACATTCAACAAATAAGTCTTCACCATTTAAGTTTCAGGAGCTGTACTAAATGCTGAGATACAGCTTTAAACAATCCTGGAACACTCCCTGACCACATGGAAATTAAGAGTTTAGTGGGGCAGAAAAACACAGGGGCAAATATCATAGACAATATTATATACTCTACATCATGGGTTGGCAACCTTTTTCTTTAAAAGCCAGATCGTAAATAAATTTTCTAACCATGTTTCCCACTGCAACTATTCAACTCAGCTTTGTAATGTGAGAGTAGCCACAAACAACATATAAATGCACGGACATGACTATGTGCCAATAAAACTTTATTTACAAACACAAGCAGAATGCTGATTTGGCTCAGAGATTTTAGTTTATATACTCCTGCTCAGTACTATACCAGGGGCCTAAACAAAAGCTTAGAGGAGAGTATAAGGAAAGGGATTTGGTGTAATTGGGTTTGTAGGGTCATGGGAGGTGTCCAGGAAAAGGTGACATTTTAACTGAGACCTCAATAATGAGTTGGCCACATCCAGGTTGGCATGGAAATATACAAGAGGGAGAAAAAGAATTCCAGGTAAAAAAAATAGCATGTATAAAATCCCAGAGGCATTGCTTTAGGATGAGTGCAAGCAGATTTATTTAGCTGTTAAAGCATAACCTGAAAGGGAAAGCAGGTCTGTCTGGTCATCTGTCCAGCTTTCCGCTATTCCTTTTTTCCTTCCTTCCTTCCTTCCTTCCTTCCTTCCCTTTCTTCTTTATCCTTCCTCCTCTTCATCCTTCTTTTCTTCCAACAAACCTTTATTAAACACCTATTCTGGACCTGGCACTGTGCTTATGGGTAAGGGCAGAGCCACAATAGCACAAAGAAGTTCCTTTTAAGGAACTTTTATTTCCTTTGTGAGTGCAGCAGATTGATTCTGCGATGGTCCCCAAGATCAGGACTTACTTCTTCCCTTGAGTGGGCAGGCTCTAGTGGCTTGCTTCTAACCAACAAAACACAGCAAAGGCGGTGAGATGTTACCTTTGTGACATATCATTGCAATGCTCATTTTGCTAGGGGACTCTTTCCTTGGCCAGGTGGGAAAAAATAAGTGGCTACACTAGGAAATCCCCCTAGCAAGGAACTGAGAGAAGCCTCTACCAACAACCACCTAGGGACAGACAATGACCAGGAGGAAGCTGAAGCTCTCTAACAGGCTGTTAAGAACTGAATGGTGCCAATCTCAGAGTTTGGAAACAGATCCTTCTCCAGTCGAGCCTTGAGATGAGACCACCTCCTCAACCAACACCTTCATCCCAGTTTTGTGAGACCCTGAAGCACAGGATACAGCTAATGATGAGGGGATGAATGAGTGTTGTTCTCAGGTACCAAACCTGTGGCAAGATTATTATGCGGCAACAGAAAAGCAATATGGTGGAGACGGACAATCCCAAAAAAACAAGATCACGATGACAACACAGAAGTAATCAGGAAATAGCAGCAAGATGATGCAAAGAGAATGAAGATGAGGTGAGAGGGAGTGGTGGTCAGGAAGCACATCTCTCAAAGGGTCTGACACCAGAAGGAAAAGGATTCAGTTAAGGGAGAAGTTAAAGAGAGAAATTCCAGGGAGAGGATGAGAAACCAAGAGGCTGTGAGAGGAGAAAGCATTTATATAGTCTAAACATCAAAAAAGGATATTCTAGTGACTACCACATAGCAGCAGCAAATGGGATCACAGACAGGTGGCACCTAACCTGGGGGCATCCAGAGGGCTGACAACCAGAACCACAGAGGTGCCAAGAACTGATTTTATCATCACTTGGTCCCTTTCCTCTGACATCAGTCCTGCCTTGTAACCAGATTCATTTCCTCCAACACCCGTTCCATTCCACAGCTCAGCAGGGAGGGTCTCATCACTGTCCTCAGCTTGCCTCATTTAATTCTTCCTTCTTTATATTCAGACATTTATTGAGGACCTACTCAGATCCAGGAGCTATGCTAGGCACCCCATCAACACATCTGCTCATGCTGTCTACTGGCCCTGAAAGCCCTCTACATCCCAGCTCCATCCAAATCCTGCTGCTAGGTTAGGGGCTGAACTGTGTACCCCCAAAGAAAGGCTGAAGTCCCAACCTCTGCTACCTGTGCATGTGACCTTATTTGGAAAAAGCCTGTTACAATTGTAATCAGGTTAAAATGAGATCACTAGGGTGGGCCTTAATCTGATATGGTTGGGTCCTTCTAAAAAGAAAAGACAGACCCACAAAGATAGTACAAAAGAGGCAGAGATGGGAATAATGTACTCTCAAAGGTACCCTACCCCGAGGAGGGCCAGCACTGCCAGAAGCTAGGAATGAGCGGGCAGGGATTCTCCCTTAAGGATTTCAGAAGGAACGTGGCCCTGCTGACACCTTGATTCCAGCTTCCTAAACTCTAGAAACACGAAAGAATACATGTGTGTTGTTTTAGGGCACCCAGTTTGTGATGCTTTGTTACGGCAGCCCCGAGAAACAGAAATACCCAATTTTCAGGTTTTGTCAAGCCCCTGCATGTCCCTTACAGTTGCTCACCCCACCCCCACCCCCGGCCCGGTCACTCCATCACATGCTGGCTTCTCACCTTCCCTGAACTTGTGAACTTCTGGCTTACTTAGTCCCTGCACAACTCACTTTGGTTTTTAATCACAGCTGCCTGTTTCTTGTGTGTTTACCTGTCTCTCTAAGGCAGTGGTTCTCAACCTTCCTCATGCTGCAGCCCTTTAATACAGTTCCTGTGGGTCACGACCCACAGATTGAGAACCGCTGCTCTGGACTGTGAAGAGTGCATTCCCCACATTTCCTCCCAGACACCTCAGATGAAGAAAGACCCTCAGAGGGCGGCACCTGTAACTCAAAGGAGTAGGGTGCTGGCCCCATATGCCAGAGGTGGCAGGTTCAAACCCAGCCCTGGCCAAAAACTGCAAAAAAAAAGAATGAAAGACACTTGGAAAAATGTATTACAGTTTTCTCAAAGTGGTGGGGTGGTGGAACAAAAAGGTTTTTGTGGGTTTTTCTTAACATTTCACATTTTGTTTACCAATATCAACAATGCTTTCTGGAATAGATATTTTACTCATGCACCTTCTGCCCACCCAAAAAACACTGCAAAAAGTGGTTCAGCTGACCTAAGAGTCCCCCCAGGCAGAATTAAAGCCACGTGAGACTGAAAATCTGGCCATCTGGCTAAAGGGAGATGCTCCTTGGTCAGCCTAAGGGCCCTTCTCAGGAGCTGCTTAGATTGCTCAGCCCTAAAGGGTGTGTCCCTGTTTCTTCTCCCCAGTCCAAAAGACCTAACGCCATCCATCAGCTACCTTGACAGAAGAGGACCAAAAAAGCACATATTCAAGAACCGTCAAAACACCCTCCCAATGAGCCCAGCAGTGGTGCCTCCCTGTGGGTCACCCTCGCATATCACGCTTTACGTCTCTAAACTCACAAAACAGGGAGGCCTTCTTAATTATTCTCTGATTTTTGCACTTCATTCTCATCAGTTATATAACCACATACAAGTTTAAAAACACATACGCGCATTTGGGAGAGAAATGAACTCGATTTAAAAAACTGGCTTCACACTACCTCAGTTGTTTGGGAACTAAGCCTCCCTGGGCTAAATTTTGGGCTTGGCAACACTCTTGCATATATAATTTTACACCTGCAAAAGCTTGCAGCCAGCCCTGTGCAGACAGTTACCTGCCGGGAGGAAAGCAGTCCAGACAGAGGCGCAACATGGATGGTTGGATGTGGTCATGGAGGGGGCCTGTGGAGCATGGTAGCTGTGGGGTCTCCATTCTTTCTCCCTTTGCAGCAGGAGAGCTCCCTGCCCTGTCTTGCTCAGTTTAGCCTCATGCATCAAAACAGGTCATACATGGGACAACTGGCTCTTTACTGTGGGCAGTAGAGTAGAACTTGCAAACTGGTAGGTAGCTCACCAGTAAATTCTGGCCTGCAGACTAGTTTGGTTCTGTGATTTTCACATATGCAAATTAATAGCCAATTTGGGGACATTTCATACACAAATCTGTCATTCTGGCTTATCTCCCCAAATCAGATAACCTTGGGCATTCATGGCCACCATAAACTGCTAGTAAAAGGCAACTACCTGCTTTGAATAAGACACACGCTCTGCAATTTATCCATCCATCTGATCTGATTCCTCACTCTTGTTACCTGTTTAGTCCTTACAGATGCTGGGTTTGAGATCCCTGCTACTGAACACAATGCTTAACAATGCTTAAGAAAGAAGACCCGAGAATCAGATAGCCTGAGCTCAGATCTCAGCAGATAGTGTGATTTTAGGCACGTAAGCTTAACCCATTCCTAAGCTTCTATATCTTCATCCTTAAATGGATATAGGACCAAGAGTGGCAGCTTACACCAGTAATCTAACACTCTAGGAGGCTGACGAGGGTAAATCACTTGAATCCAGGAGTTTGAGACCAGCCTGAGCAAGAGCAAGATACTGTCTCTACTAAAAATAGAAACACAAGGCGGCACTGTGGAGGGAGGGCTGCAATCCCAGCTACTCAGGAGGCTGAGGCAAGAGGATGTCTTGAGCCCAAGAGTTTTTAACAATTTGAGGTTGCTGTTAGTTATGATGGTGCCACAGCACTCTGCCCAGAGCAACAGAGTGAGACTGTTTCAAAACAAACAAAAGAAAAAAAGGAATAATCACAATCTCCTACCTCCTGGGAGATTGTAAAACTTAAGTGAGATGATATATATAAAGTGATTCTAGCCCAGGGCTGGTCATGTTGTAAGTACTCGGAAGTAACCATCACTGTCAATCAGCTGATGATTATTCCTGCAAAGCATGAGCACAAGTAAGAAGATGATGACGTTAGCAGCACCTGGGTGCTTCATTAACAGTGAAGGGGGCACATGGTCTAATCCATACCCTTTCCCCCCAGGTACACCCTTAATAGAGCATATAAAAAAAGAAGTGACATACTCAGGATATCCCAGTCCCCAGGCTCAGAAATAAAGAAATAAGTAATCCCTACCTAACTCTTCTTGGGATGACATAAGGCAACTTATTCATTTCTAAGCAGTCACATCAGGTGGTGACTATCAGTCCAAAAGATTCGCCTTTTATACCCTTCTTTATCAGGCTCAGAAACCCCAAACCCTTCCACACTTTGCTCAGAAAGTGTGTTGCCAAATCTCTTCCCTACATTCCAAAGGAAAACAGGTGATGAAATGAGTCCCCCAGTAGCCAGGAGTCAGCAAACAGGAATCCCAGAGGAGACTGGGGCCAGCCTTTGGAAATCTGGTGAGAAATGTAGGAGAAATGGCATGTTGGAAACGATACTCTGTGTTCACAAACTGTTTCACTGTCCTCCTGGGCAAACTGCATGATTAGAATTCCTGCACCCTTTGCATCTAAGTGGGACCATGTGACTGATTGAAGGAACGTGGATGGAAGTAATACATGCCACATCCAGGGGAGACTGTCAAACATCCTGCATTTCACTGCATTATGCTCTCTTCCCCTTTCTTGTCTTCCTGGCACATAGAGGTCATGTGTCAAAAATGGTATCCCAAGATGGAAGAAGACTGGGTTTCCAAGTGACCATGAGGAACTAAACCACCCAAACTACCCAAACCAACTGTAGTGAAATACAGCATGAGAAAGAGGAAACCATATAGTTTTACGGTGTTTTCCCATCAACTCATCTGGGTTTATTTGTTGCTGCAGCATAGCCTTGCCTATGCTGACAGATACACCTAACAACATGTCATAGAGGGAAAGACAGCTCAGAAGCTAGACATCTGTGATCTTCCTTCATGCTGCCTTTCTGACTCATAATAGGGCCTTATAGAAGTTACCCTCCCCATCTGTGAAAGGAGGAAAATAAACTGGTTGACTCTAAGGGTCAAAATCTATAATTCTCACTGGTTTTGGAGTCTACTAACACACATTACCTTAAACAATGCTTTGGCAGCTTTAACCACAGTTCATAGACCCAGCCTACACTAGAGTCTAAATAAATTTCTGCTGACTGAGCTAGTATTAGGTAAGAGCCAGTGTGCACCAAGTGTTTACCATGTGCCAGGCACTATGCTAAGCCCTTCACTTGGAGTCTCTTTTAATCCTCACCACCAGACCATGAGGTTACTGGTATTATTAGACCCAATCTATGAATGAAAACAAACAGAAGCACAGGGAGATTAAGACACTCATCTATGTTCACAAGCTGGTATCAAATGAGCCTTTCTTCACATCCAAGCAGGTGTCAGTGCCTGAAAATTTAGTGATCAACCTGCAAGAAATAAATAGAGTCCTGAAGGGTGAAAAATTGAAATGATATACCCAGAGAATTTTAGGAAAATTCTAAAAATTTTAGCTAAATTAATAAACACTAACTTCCTGGAATCCAGGACCATATCTTATGTTTGAATTCCCAAGGCTCAGAGCAATGCCTGGCACGTGAAAGGCACAATAAACATCTTCTGAATGACTGAATGATCTTATCTTGAGCTCCTTATTAACAGTTTTAACTGAGTTGCATGTACCCTTCATTGACAACAGCTTGAGATCTGGAGATGTTAATATTTCATTTTACCAGTACATCTGGGCATCAGTTGGAACCAGCATAACTGCAGAATTTATGTATCATCCAAACTTGAATACTTTTGTGAGTCAAAGGGGATGTCGCTAATTATACCAGGAAAAACAGACAGAAGTTGGAAACCAATTCTGGAAAAACCAATACAAATGCTCAACCAAGAGCCACAGAATACCCACAACAGGGATGAATGACAAAGGAAGTACTCGTCAGGGGGGCCTGGTTGCCCACCACACCTTTGTGGTTAAGGAAACCCTCTTCCTGTCCACTTGGGCTGCAGGTCACTGCTAAGTCTGTGGCTATTTGCAGGACGCTTCATGGTTAAGTGTCATTCTCTGAGTGATGCACACCTCTGACTCCAACCAGCCATGGAGCCCGTGCTATTAACTTTTAATATAGGTGCAGTAATCACGTTAAGAAAACTGGAAGGAGCAGCCTGAGGAATGCAATGATTGCTGCAGGAATATAAACACAGATTGCATTGGAACAGACTACATACTTTGTATAAACACTAATAAAGTGAGTTCAGGCTGAGCTGTGACTTTAAAGGAAATTCTTCCCCATAAACATGTCCTGCCATGTCCTAATAACTCTTTAATTTGATGCACATTTGGGATGGATGATGCGAAGTAATCACAGAATAACGTTAAGGTCTGTTGCGAAGGAGGAGTGGTGGAGGGGTGGGGATTATGATGCAACTTGGAGCTAACACCATTCACCGGAGAGTTGGCCTCACTGCTCATTTCACACATGGAGGGAATTTGCTGAGTGACATTCAGGAAATCAGAGACAGGTCTCCACAGGTTCAGCAAAAGGAAATTCTGAGTGTCATCTGATGGCACCACCTAAAACTCCCAGCTAGTCAATTTCTGGCCTATCTTCCCTCCTGGAGATAGCAAAAGTGGTTCCCACTTATAGGACTCTCTACTTTCTAGACCAAGGTTCTTCTGGTTTCAATAAGACCATAAGCTCCTCAAGAGCAGAGAACCCTTCTTGTGCTTCTGGGTATCACCCACAGGGCCAGCACAGGCTGAAAGAAGGCAGAATGGCACAGAGTCAATGATAACTAAACAGGGGCTGTGGCACCAAGGCATGGATCTCAGTTTTATAACTTATTTGTGTGGCTTGAACAAAACACCCTTATCTTCCGCAAAATGGGTTAACAGCACTTGCTGAACCTCAGAGGGCCTTTGAGATGCTCGAATGTAGTAATACAAGAGAAAGCATTTTACAGATTAAAGAGTTGTACAAATGTAGGAAATTATTACTCCTGGGAAAGTACAAAATAAGGATGAATAATAATTGTTTTGCCTGTGTTCTCATGATGTACTAAGCACTATCCATCTCCTCCAAATCCTTACAGCAGTCTTGCAAGGTGGATACTATTATCATTGCCATAATAGTATGGTATTATAAAAACTAAAAGTAGTACTTAAGTAACTTGTCCCAATTCACACATTTTCTAAGTTTCACCCTCAGAATTGAGCTCCCTGCTCTTTCCTCCCAAGCTCTTAGGGAACTGAAGACACCCAGTTGGTCTCCTTTATTAACCTGTAAGCAGTGAGGACAAGGGCTGTGTGGAAGTTTCCTCCCCATGTCCAAGAACCAGAGAGTTAAAGCTTGTGGAGCAAATGACCACAGTTCCTCCTCCTCCCTAACCACACTCACTCAGTATACCAACTATTGTTGGCCACACACAATAGCACTTGGCCAAAGACACAGCTGATGCTGACTTTCAGCCAGGACACAGCACTGGGCTCCTCCACTCTCACCAAAACACCAGGCCTCGTCCTCATGCCCCAACCATCTAAAAATATGGCCCAAAGACACCCACCCAGTCAGGCCCTCTGCACCCACCACTTGATCCAAGGACTGACTTTGCCCGGGTAAGTCCCCATCTGCAATGCCCTCTCCTGGGGAACAGGATGAAGTGCCACTGTCAGGGAGCTTGGCTGGGCGATAGAGGCCAAGTGCTAAAGAAGAATTGGAAAGGAAGAGAAAGTTTGTTTTTTTTTTTTGAGACAGACTCTTCCTCTATCACCCTGGGTAGAGTGCTGTGGCATCATAGCTCACTGCAACCTCAAATTCTTGGACTCAAGCCATCCTCCTGCCTCAGCCTCCCAAGTAGCTGGGACGACAGGTACCTGCCACCACACCTGGCTAGTTTTTTGTTGTTTTTGTTTTGTTTTTTTAGTGGAGATTGGGGTCTTGCTCT
>CAUYQV010055630.1:0-16281 GCA_963574575.1 Galagoides demidoff
TAAAAAAAAAAAAGAAAGAAAGAAAGAAAGAAAAGAAAAGAGAGGAGAGGAGAGGAGAAGAGGAGGGGAGGAGATAAGAGGGGAGGGGAGAAGAGAGGAGAGGAGGGGAGGAGAGAGGAGAGGAGGGGAGGAGAGAGGAGAGGAGGGGGGAGGAGGGGAGAGGAGGAAAGAGGAGGGGACACAGGAAAAAGAACAAAGAACAAAGAAAAACAAAAGAAAAAAATAAAAAGCAGCAGCAGCAAAGTACAAAAATAGTAGAATCAGCTGCAGGTCAGTGTTTGGCTTCCTTGAGATCAGTGTGTTCCAAAAGCTATATCAGAGAGTTTGTCGGGGTTCTTTCCATCCTTTCGTTGAAGACACAACACTCTAAGATTCTACTTGCTTGTAAAAAGCTTTCCTAAAATGCGTCAGAAATTAGCAAATACCTGGGAACCAGATTTAAAATAGCCAATTGACAAGGAAATTTGGTTACCATTGTGGTTTGCCGTAATTTAACACAATAATCCTAAGTATGACTGATAAGGTACAGCAAGAAATACCAGAATGTCAGGAATCTCTCACAATTTTAGAACGTATGTTAATAATGTATTCATAGAGTATAATTGGAAGAGGGCTAAACCTTATCTCTTACTTGACATTGTTTGCCATATAATTTAACGTATCAAATAAGCCAGCTCTCTTTTGGATGTTTCCAAGGTGCTTTGTAACATCTTAAAAGTAATCTGAGGTCAAAAGACTTAGTTTGAGAATTTGAAATTTAATTTCGGGAAGCTCGTCAAACATGTCAAAGGCTTAAAACGCTTAATCAAAATAGGATCACAGATCACAGTAAAATAACATTCATTTAGCCAACGCGACAATCAAAAGATTTAAAACAGCAAGAACATTTACTCTTTGAAAGGAGACTGTATTTCTCAAATTAAAAAAAGGCCTAATAAAGACAGCCTGAGACAGTATCTGTCTCTCCATTTCTCCGTTAGGTTTTGTTTTTGCCATTTACTCAAAAAGTGAACACAACTTCTGTCTCTCTCTCTTATTTTTATTTTGAAAGATTTAGGCACTACAAATGTTTTTTTTACATGGATGAGTGATATAGTGGTGCCATCAGGGATTTTTGTGTACCTGTTGCTCGAATTATATTCATTGTGCCCCATAGGTAGTTTTTAATCCTTCCCCTCCATGCCACCCTCCCCTTCTCTTAGTGTCCAGAGTCCATTATTTCACTTCATCTGACCATATATACCCACTGTTTAGGTCCCTTTTATGAGTGAGATCACAAGGTATTTGTTTCTCTCTCATCAATACCACACAACATGCTTGGTCAAAAGAGAAAACAAAATTTTACTTTGATCTTAGTGTCTTATCAATATATATTTTTTTTTGAGACGGAGCCTCAAGCTATCCCCCTGGGTAGAGTGCCATGGTATCACAGCTCATAGCAACCTCCAACTCCTAGGCTCAAGCGAGTCTCCTGCCTCCGCCTCCCAAGTAGCTGGGACCGCAGGCGCCCGCCACAATGCCCGGCCATTTTTTGGTTGCAGCCATCATTGTTGTTTGGTGGGCCCGGGCTGGGGATTCGAACCCACCACCTTCGGTGTACATGGCTGGCGCCTTAGCCGATTGAGCCACAGGTGCTGAGCCATGTCTTATCAATATTAAAGCCTAGACAGCACATGCTCAGGGTAAAGGGCTCAACTGTAATATGAACTTTACCTACTAAATGCCAACAGTGTAACCTAATCATTTCTGTTAACCCCAAGTTCCGTGCTAGTCTCGGTTGCTTTTATAAATTGTCTGCCATGAGGCTGAACTTGAATCCTAGGGATAACAGTACACGGTGATTATTGTCGTCCTCAAGGATAGACAAAATTCAGAACCTTTAAGCAATTTCCCCTCAAAGACTTGACTTTGTTATGCACCCAGTAATATGGAGGAGCTAGGACTTGAACCTGAAATGTTCTCCCTTCCAGGAAGGAGCCCTTTCAGCTGCATCCTACTGCTATCTCTAGAACGCTGTGATTCTCACTGAAATCTGTCTGTTGTTCTTTCCAATTCCTGACATTTAACAAATACCACTAGTGGGTTCTCTTTGTCTGTCTCCTAACACTGGAATGCGTTGTCGAGTTCTCAGACTCTGGCTGCCTGTGTCTGTTGGTTTCCGTTTGGGAGGCCGTGCTGACACGTGCACCAGCGTGCGGAGAGACAGAACGAGACCCAGCTCCTTGGACCACGCACCTGGCCTCACGTCTGCACCATCGGGGCACCCCAATAGTCAAGAAATGGTCTGACCAGGCCTTTTGGCAAGAAGCAAAGTGGCCGTGCTGAATCTGTTTTTGCCCACTACCATTCACTACAATGACTTTAAACTAGAAAAATTCAATCTAGCCCAGAACATTTTCTTTCTTCTGTGGCAAATACAGCAGATGGGGAGGGAAAAAAAAAAAACAGAATGTTCTCAAATGCTCAGAGAAAAATGCACTTTCTACAAGAAAATCTAGAATGTGTACATAGTTGTAATATTACACCTGGGCAAATCTACTTTTCTTGGAATGAATGGAATCAGATGTGGCATCTTCAGAGGTACACGGGCTACCTGGACTCCCCTTTTAATGACCACTCACAGATCTGCGATTCAAGGTAGAAACTGAACACATGGACTTTGAAGGTCACCTCCAAACACTCCTACCACCCCCACCAGGAAACCCGTTCTCTATCTACATTGCCAAAGTGGTTGTGGTATCAGGGACAAAGTAACATTACATATAAATGTATGTATTTGATGGTGGACAAATCCGGTTCAGTATTAATTTCCATGACATGGAAAGTCTTGGTGAATATATTTAACCAGGGAGTGTCTATCATCATTTCAATGAACCCTCTGAAAGTTAAACAATAATGTTATAAACTTCCTGGCAGCAATCAGCATGACTTTTACTGCTCAGAAGGACATGATGTCTGAGAGTTCCAGGCTCCAAGAACAAATACAGTCCTGTTGCACGAGTCTAGTTTTTGCATTGTTTAGGAAAGAATGAACGCTACACTGAAATATTTAGGATCAGAAAATTAGCATGCAAAATCCCAGATGGAAACACTTTTTACAAAGCAAAGAAGAAATCCAACAACGACGTGTGAGAACATACTTTTTCATAATACCCCAGTTTCCTCTCTCCTTCTTTATTAGTTTTCAAATTGTTTGGAAGCAAGAATCCAGCTTTGTTTTTTTTTTTTTTTTTCAAATTGCACCGAGAACCTACCCTTGCAAGTGTTCCCTCCATGTCTAAGATGTGAAGGAGAGAAAGTCGCTATAACCCTCTGCATACCTACATCCAAATATCAAAATACTGTATTTAAAACTGGCATTTCTGGGCTTCACAAATGTAAGGTGATGTCTACCAAGATTTCGGAATCTACTTGCTCGATTTACGGTACAAGTTGGGCTCTTTCTTTCGTCTGTATCCCCCAATCACGGACTATCACAGTAGAATTTCTGTTCTTTGTGTGGTTGCGAGGCTGAGGTGTGATGTAGATCCTTCTCACCACAGCCAGAAGACAAATCATCCTGTGATCCCAGCAAAGAATGCATTTTCAAATGCAAAGATGGTGAGAGAAAAAGGAAAATCTACACACCTCCCCATCTTTTCTTATATTTGCCCCCACTGGGTCTATTCTTTCCCCTTATTTTGTGCAAGGTGCCAAACGCTTCCATTTCAGCAGTTACCGTCCCCCCCACCCCGTTTCGTCCTCCACTGCAGAATCACATTTCCCCCCTTGCTCGTGACTGAAAGAACACGTGTCACCTTTCCCGCCATGGTGGCTACGCTGTGTCCATCCCGGGTCTGCCCCAGGGTTTATTTTCTCCTTTATCCCATCAACTTGCTCTTCACTTTCTGTTTTCTGGGGAAGCACCACGGCCAAATTTTCAGCTGCCTTTGCTAGCTCATTTTCTGCAGGGAATTAAGAGGTGATTATCCATGCTTATGACGCCATCTTGGAAATTTACTTGTAATAAAAACATACATATATATATCAGTCTTCTTTATTTGGCCAAAAGCTCTCAGGGAGTAATGAGCATTTCACCCTTCTATTTTTTGAATTAAGTGACTAGACTGCTCCTCTGCCTATGAATAATGCTTTCTTGGGTGGGCACTTTCTGTTTTCTAATAGGAAATAACTAATGTCACAACCTTGAACTTGGAGGACTATCCAGTGCTAAGACCGGCCTTAGGGGTTTCATTAAAACACCCCTTTCCTAAAACACCAGGAAAGGGCAAGGAATATCTGAATGGAGTAATCTGTCCACTCCATTGAACTGGTCCAACGATGAGCATGCAGAAGCCTTAGCGGTGTCATCTGCAGAATGGCCAAGACAGCATGACACAGCAAAGCTTAGATATGCTGGAGATTATGATGAAAATATACACAGATATGTGCCCTGCAATGCAGGTGCTGCCCAGGATCACCTGTCAACCAAACAACACACCAGAGAACAACTGTCAGGGTAAAAGAATAAAAGAGATTGGAAATGACGTTCTTCCCTGTATGCTTTGGGGACAAATGTCACAGAAACCCAGGTGATGTCTGTCATCTTCTTCCCCTCCTGTTTCTCCTCATATCATTGTCCCTTCACGGTTTCTAAGTGTGTGATGTCCTTTCACTGACATCCAACCCCTGCCCCCCCAACTTTCTTCTTCAATCCTCTAAGTCTGACTCTGCCTCCAAGGTACTCACGAGATTCATCATCACCACCCACGATGACCTCTTCTCTCCCCTTGCTTGATACTTTTACCCACACCCTCTCTTCCTGGAAGCCCCTCCACCTGCCTCCCGGTGGCATAAGCAGAGGGGGCTCTCTCCCCTCCCGTCTCTTTTCTTCACTGCTTCTGTTTTATTGACTCCTTACTCAGATCCTTTGCGGTCATAAAACTCATGCCAGACAAACTCCCTCTGAAACCTCAGCCAGTCGATTGGCTCCAGTGCCTAAAAGCAGAAGATGCCCATCTCTGCAGCAAGCACACTGTCCCCCCAGCCCACCGTCTTCAATCCCACCGCCACCTGTCCCCAGGAAGAGGCCTTTAACTTCTTCCTCCTTTTCCTAAGCCATTTCTTTTTCTGCACACTCTAACTTCTGGCACCCACATTGGCAAAAGTGTTCACGTTCATCTCTTATCGTTTTGTCTTCTCCTCCTTCTTGATTTAAATTCACCAGGATCTGGTTTACATTCTGTGTTTAACCGCTGTGCGTGTTAACATCCCAGTTGGCATCAATGCTTATATTTAGTTCATATCCATATGATGTAATAGTTCTTACTTTTTTTTGATTACTTGGTTTAAACAAATTTTATATTTGGGAATATTAAAATAGAAAGATGTTGGCTCGGCGCCTGTGGCTCAATCCGCTAAGGCACCAGCCACGTACACCTAAGGTGGCGGGTTCGAATCCCCAGCCCGGGTCCGCTAAACAACAATGATGGCTGCAACCAAAAAATGGCCTGGCGCTGTGGCGGGCGCCTGTGGTCCCAGCTACTTGGGAGGCGGAGACAGGAGACTCGCTTGAGCCCAGGAGTTGGAGGTTGCTATGAGCTGTGATGCCATGGCACTCTACCCAGGGGGATAGCTTGAGGCTCCGTCTCAAAAAAAACAAAAAAAACAAAAAAACAATTAGGTGGTGAAGTGTTAATGAAGCAAAAAGAAAAATTAAATAAGAAAGAAAAGGGAAGATTTGAGGTTCAATGTGACCAACGAGAATAAATAATCAAAGGATGAGCAATGCCTGTCACCACCAATCAAAATATCAAACCAAAGAAGCTGACTTTGTCACAGTTTTACGGAGGAGAACTCCATTGGACAAGGATCCTTGGCAATAATATCAAATTCAAAAGACATAAATGAAGAGAAAAATGTCTCTCTGAAAAGCTATAAACATTTAAAATAATTAAATTTAGTGCCCCTCAACTAAAAAATTCCCCTTGCCTTGCCTCTAAGAAAATAATCTTGAAGCAGAAAAAACAAATAAGCAAACACTCTTAGCAACACTCTAAACTTAATTAAACTCAGGCAAACAAACCTTAGGGTATTAAGAAAAATTCGAGCCAGAAATGCAAAAAATAAAAAACTAAAACTAAAAACTAAGATAAAAAAAAGGATTTTAAAAAGAAAACAAGAGACAAATTTATTTCAGAAATGATTAAAGCATGTTGTAACCAGGAATGATAGATTCAAATTAAACCTTAATAAAATCATTGAAGAAAGGCAAGAAAACATCCAAAAGAATAAAATGGAGGCAAAAGAAGGACTAAAGCAAGCCAGAGAAAAAGTAGTGAAAAATATCAGACATGTATAAAAGGAATAATATTAATAATGACAATTGTAGTCTGTGGAAAAGAACAAAACAGTTGAGCAGAGAGAACATTTACAACTGTAATCCAGGAAAACTTTGCAGTAATGAAAGATCTGAATTCAACTATTGAAGGAACCGTGCATTTGAGTAAATTAATTTATCCCAAACTATCAATTGTAAGATATTATATCCCAGAAAAACTACTTGACCACAACAATAAAGAAGAAATTTTTAAGGCCTTTCGGCTAAAAGGTCAATAATTTACAAGGGCAAAATAATTACATTGGCATCAAAATTTTTAAGCCAACATAGAAAAAAAAAAGACAATAATCAAGGGGCATTTTTCAAAAAACTTAGGTAAAAAGTGTGGAGGAAGTGTTTTATATCCATCTGACTTCTCTTCAATTATCATGGCTATAGAAAAATACGTTTTAATTCTACAAGAACTTAGGGAGTATTGTATGAATAAATTGTTTTTGAGAATATGCTAGACTCAAGATGAGTTTGTGTCAATCAAGACTTGATTGTGAATACTTCAACAATAGGACTGCTTTATCTATGCATGTATACTATACACGTGTATGTGTATGCACGGTCAGACTAGAAAAGGTAGAAACAAGAGCGAAATGTTAGTGTGTAAATGTTATATGTGATGACAAAGTAGAAATGTTGCAACTAAAAATAGAAAAGGAGAGAAGAAAAGAAAATGAATCTCTTTGATATACAGGCAATAAGTATGAATTAAAGACTAAAAACTGACAAACTAAATTGTAAAACATTAAATAATAAAGCAGATAAACTATAAAAAGTTAAATAATAAAAGAAGACTAAGACTATTAAAAATTATGTAACTACCAGAGTTTTAACAAAACTACTCATTAGTAAAAATCCTATAAATACAAAGGTAATTACTAAAATAAATATGGACCTTAAATTTTAAAAATTAGCTAAGTAAATAAAATTTTTAAATACACACTTTAGAGAGAAAGAAATATAGCAATTATGTTACAAGGCACATCATTTAAAGTATTTGACAGAGATGAGAATAAACATGTAAATTCACCTAGTCATAGAAAAAGATTTTCCATTTAACTCGTAATAAATACAACCACTACATTTTCTGCCTTGTACTGAAAACATTTAAAACAAAAGGATTCTGAAAAGTTAAAAAGAAAAAGACAAAAGCATAGAGATTAAATGGAGATAATCAGAAGCAGGTGCAGTGATTATGAGACAAAATCAAGAGAAAAGATACATTAAACACGATGAAAAAAGCACATTTTCATGTCAATTCATTCAATTGACAATGAATATATAACACAAACTTACAAGAGATAAAAGGACACAAATATACATTAGAAATAGGAGATTTTCATACACCGCTCTCAGCACAAAACAAATCAAAGAGATAAAAAAAATTAGTATATAGAAGACCTAAGGAACACAGTCAATTTGTTAGATTTTATCAAACATTGCAACTTGATAATTGAAAATGAAACTTCCTCCTAAGTGCTCATGTGGAATTTACAAATTGTATTGAATATTAGGTTGCAAAAATATCATTGAGTTCCACAAAGGAGGGGTATTAAAAATTAGAATCTTTAATCATGATATAACATGACTAGAAATTGATAAAATTGGAAGTGATTAACCAAATCAAAAGAAAAAAGATATTAAAAGGCATCTATTAAACAACTCAGGAAAATGGGAAAGAATACACAATAACTTGTATTTATGTTATATAGTAAGACAGTGATTGGAGTAAAATTCATGGCACTAAATAAACTCTTTTACTTAGAAAAATGAAGGCCTTCATATAAACCTGATAAAATTATAATCATCAGATACACTATATCATATTCCTGTCACCTCTAAAACTAGAAAAGGAATAACAAACCAAAATATGCAAAACGGATATGGTCATAAAGATAAAAGCCAAAATTAATGAAGTACAGAACAAAAAGTAATAAGCCCAATTAATACATTAAAATCCTGTTTTGTTGTTGGTAAAAGTTCATCAACTAGGCACACCATCACACAATTTGGTTAAGAAAAAAGTAACGAAGCACAAACATAAAAATGAGAACTGTCTAAGCGGAAATAACCATTGAAAGAAAAGACATTTTAAAAAATTAAAAGGGACTATTTGGCAACACGGTGTGCAAGAAATGTGAAAGATGATTAAGTAGAAACCATGATCTGGCAAACATCACAAGAATAATTGTGTTCAGCAGCAAACTTACATGGACACAACTTTGGGGGCTAAGGGGATTAAACTTAGGATATTTACCTGTATTTCCCCAGAACATCCTCATTAATCACAAAGGGAATAATCCCACATTCTAGTAGGGAAACCTGCACCACCCTCACTTTGCGAAGTGATCAGAATTAACCAAGGAATGAAACAAATCAACATCATGCAGATACAACGGCCTGGGAAAGGGGGACATTGCTTTTGATGTGTTCTTGTCAAGAGCTCGAGACTGAATTTCATCATGAGACTAAATGAGATAAACCAAATGGATGGATGTTTTACAAAGAAACTGCCCAGAGCTTTTAAAAATAAGTTAGGCACAATGATAAGGAAGACTAAGAAATTATCTTAGATAAAAAGATACATAATTGAATGAAATGTGTTTTTCCGGATCCAGAAAGAGAATGTTGGAAGCTCAATCGATGAAATTCTAATAAGGTCTGTCAACAAGTCATCAGAATCACATTGCTGTAAATTTCTTGGCTTTGATAACTGAACTGTGATTAATGAAGAGGTTACCATTTGAAGCTGAGTGGAGGGCATACGGACATTCTTTGCCAATTTTTTTGCAAATTTATTTTGGGTTTGATCTTTATTTCAATTTATGGGAAAAGAATCTGTAATTTACATGTTTGTCTATAAAGGAAATAAAGATGAGAAAGAATATTTTCTTTGGGGCAGCTGTATTCTCTGAGTTTTGATTTAAACTTGTCAATGTGAATATAAGAAAACTACATAGATCTGAAAACAACAAACATGTTTAACTACCAGTTTAGCAAACATATCTTAAATTTATATTTTAAAAAGCATTAATAAAGGGTTATCTCTAGTTGACAAATTACCTATAGGCCAGCTTAAGCCAGTTAATTGTGCTGAAAAACAACAGCCTTTGTCTCATTCATCCTGACAACCCACCTGCAGGTAATTGAGTTTAGCCTCCATTGTTTCTCTTTAAGATTTAAAGGATTTTTAAAGTGTGCATTATAGTATGATATTAAAGTTGATATGATGCAATTCTACACACATAAAACTCAGCCAGAGGATTTAAAAGTAAATCATTTGATATAAAAGAAGATGATTTTAAACAAACATTTTTATTGGCTTTTCAAGAGCCATGAATTTACAGTAAAATCCAAGGTGCGCTAGGCAAACTCTGAGCATATAAAGTCTATGTATAAGGCCAACCTTTTAATATTGGCAGGATGTAAATCAATATTTAATGTAGAATCAAGTTACATCCCCTGGTGTTGTTTTACAGAACAACACAATGGCAATCCATAAAACATACTGGATCCATCAGTAATGCTAACCGTGCAGCCAGAACCCCATCTACCTGCGTGTCTAAAAAGACAACAGCAATTCATCCTCATTCTGATATAATTATCATCAGCTGAGGCCGAACAACACTGCCAAGCGTTCATCAAAATGTGTATTTTAACTTGAACATGAAGATAATATGTACATATTGTTCACAGTAAATACAGGAGAATTTCAACCCAAAACTTGAATCAATTATTTTATTAGAAAGATTGAATAATCTTCTGCCCATAATCCCATGAAAACTTTGATCAAATTGTATTGTATACGTCCTTTAGAAAAATGGGATTGCTTCCCCTCTCCCCACCTTTCTCCTCTGCTCTCTCTCTCTCTCTTCTCTTCCCCACTCTCTCCTTATCTCTCTCCCCTCTTTTCTCTCTTCTTTTTTTTTCTCTTATCTCTCCTCCTTGGTGCTGCTCTGCAGCCTCCCTTCCCCACCAATAAAGACCTTTCATACAAAAAAAAAAAAAAAGAAAGAAAAATAGGATTACAGAGGAATGAATTTTTAAAAATTTCTTTCTGAGGATGAATTTTTTAAAATATATGAAGAAAGAAAACAACAATTTATAAGTGTATAATAATGGGAATGCACAGCAATTAGGTGAGCCATTTTTAAATTAATTTTCTATATGATAAAGCTGAAACAAATTGCTCAGAGTTCATTAGCATAGTGTCACTGTTAGTAGGGTGAATGTATGTCTCCGTTGCTTGTTGTGCAAACATAATTATTAAAAGTACTCTTTTGTCCTCAAAATGTCCCAATTTAGAAAATAAATGAATTGTGTAATTAGCCCACGTAATGGGACATGCATTGACACATCAGAGGTGAAGAATTGCCAACTAATCGTATATCCCATTACAGTGGTCATTAGCTCACCTGTATTTAGAAGGCAAATTCCTACATTTTATCTTATGTCATTTCAGGAAAAGCCCATTTATTGGAGAAATAAACAAGAAGAAGATAACTTCTTGACTCCATTGAGAAACGTGTGGCTTATGTTGTGGTAAACCCAACTGGCAGTGTTGGAATTGCTCGGGAGCTTGTTAGCAATGCAGCTCAGGCCACCCTTGACTTGCTGGTCCTGGATTACAACACGATTCCAAATGATTTATATGTGCATCGTACTTTGAGAGACACTGATGTATAGGCTCCCTAGAGAAAAAGATGGACACTTTTTTTTTTTTTTGTAGTTTTTTACCAGGGCCAGGTTTGAACCCACCACTTCCTGTATATGGGGCTGGCACCCTATTCCTTTGAACCCACAGGTGCTGCCCAAGATGGGCTACTTTTTCCAAAGGCTACTGATACCACCAAGTTCGTAGCTCCTTCTGGACTGGCTTGGCTGAACAGTATTGGTCTCTGTCATTTCTAACCCAAAGATTACTGAGGATTTTCAAGTTGAAGTTCTAGGGAGCCCAACATAGCCCTGTCTACAATTGCTGTAATGACTCTCCCAGCTCCTATAATGGGCATAGTCATCACTCAAAGCAATTAAATAAGCAGGGCGGTGGGAAGAGTGTAGAGTATGTCTCCTGGGCTGGTTTCCCTAAGACTCAGCCATGAGTGGGAGTGTTCTAACTTATCCTGGATTACTGACTTTCTTATGTAGGAAAACATATATTTTGAAGCAGATTGTTCTTATGTATGGGTAGGTTTAACTACAAAACCCATTTTATTCTTGTTCATGATACATTTTTAATTAAAGCTACCATTTAAGTGTGCCAGTGGAATCCATTTCCACCCCACCTCCCCAAGATGGGTCAGGATGGAGTCGCCAGGGCTAAGTTCAGAGGATAGATGGTACAAAGCATTATTTTTCTATGGAAGATTTGCCTTTGGGGGTGAAGAAAGAATAGTTTCCAGTTTCAAAAACCTTAACCTATATTCACTTTTTATTTTTCTTTCCAGTTCTCCAAAATAGGTAATCATAAGGAGAACATTAAAAAATACTCTTAATAACAGTAGATTTGCAGGCTGTTATTGCAAGCTACTTTTCACTTCCTTTCTTGTTTTAGGTTTCAAATATAGACAAGCTATTCAGCAAAGGCTTTAAAATGCCTCTCATGATCACCACATGCAGAGAAATCATTAAAAAAGACTGACAAGTGTAAATAAAGCAATTGATAGGCAGAGAAAACAAAACAAAAACCTCTCCAAACATATGGACAGGGGAAAGCGGATAATAGAGAATGCAGACCTACCATTTGCAGAATCATTAGAAAGAAACAATATTGGGCCAGTGCCTGTGGCTCAGAGGGTGGTGGGTTCAAACCAGACCTCGGCCAAACTGCAACAACAAAAACAAAATAGCCAGGTGACAGGCACCTGTGGTCCCAGTTACTTGGGAGACGGAGGCAAGAGAATTGCCTAAGCCTAGGAGATGGAGGTTGCTGTGAGCTGTGATGTCACAGTTCTCTACTGAGGGTTACAAAATGAGACTCTGTCTCTAAATAAATAAATAAATAAAATAAAGAGGTAATACTTTTACTATTTTTGCTAAAATCTCATCATAATACCTTCAGAAAAGTTGTAGGTAAAGAGTTAATATAAGGTCAAGGTTTCTGCAAAGATGATCTTTTTCTCCAGTGGTTAAGAGTTACTACTAGCTCCTTAATAAAGATGACCTGAATGTTATTATCTAAGTTATACATACGTGAAAAAATGTCCAGTTCTTGCTAATCTTTCTGTGAATCTGGTTGTGATAGTCACTAAGTGCTGGGTTAGAGCCAATGAATGCTCCTATATTTAAATTTTTGATCATCTATGACTGATTATCATCACATTTCAGGTCTCTGGAAAGAAAAATAAATCTATTGGTAGCTTGGCTTAGATTATTCCAACTGAATAAAGCTTATTTACTACTGAGGCCTCCACATGTTATGTTAAATTTTAGGGCAGTGCCTGTGGCTCAAGGAGTAGCGCGCCAGCCCCATATGCTGGAGGTGGTGGGTTCAAAACTGACCTGGCCAAGAAAAAAAAAATTACATGTTAACGTTAAATTTTTGAGGGCATTTTATTATACAAGTTAGAAACTTCTACCAATGTTGGAATTCAGAATCGTAGTGCGTTATTTCCCAATTACTCTATGACTATTCATTCTCTTCCCTTCTGGTTTTCAATAGGAAGGGGGTGATGGCAGAAGTCTATGTAAGAAAAAGAAGAGAAAGACATGAACGATGTGAGAATATGGAGAATGAGAAAAGAGATATTTGTTTAAAATAATATAAATGTCAAATATCAAAACCACAATTAATCTAAATAATGGGCTAAGAGACTGATTTGTCTTCAAACTACAGACATCATCCTAAAAGTCAGATGTAAGTTTCCCATCCTGTCTACTTTGATTCTTTTAAACAAACTGGTGATTTCTCCGCTGAAATTCTATGCTTGAAGAATCAGCCATGAGTTGAAGCTGTATAGGGTCCCTCTAGAGGAATAAAGGGATTGTATTTCTATTTTTAATAAAGGCAAAACAACCTAAAATCTAGGTCAACTTGTACTCTTATGTAGGTTACTAAAAACTTTGTTAGCAGCATGAAACAGAAATAACAAGCCTGGAGTGAGAGTCAGGGCGTAAGAATTCAGGAGAATTCCCCATCTTTTGTTGTATTTCATCTTTCTACTTTTTCTTTATGGTGTCAGATGTTCCTGCCCCACTTACACTCCTTTTCTTTGATGCTCAATCATTTTTCCCTTACACATCTCTCATTCTGCGCTCCTTGTTCCTTCTCGGGGCCATCTCCCCTCCTCTACCTTACGTCTAAAGCCAGTATCGTGCTGCTATCTGTCCTCCAGTTTCATTTTGTACTCCATTTTTAGAGAGAAACAAGTTTTTACAACTCCAGTAGGGAGATACACACACACTCACACACTCACACACACACACTACCAAAAATGTATACATATTACAGGAAAGAAATTTTATTAATAAGTGACTTAATAAGACAGGTTTTTCCTACATATTACATTACAGCTCTGCGTAAAGTGTTAAAATGATCTTAAAAATAAAAGTAAATGCTATTTTTGTCCTCTTTGTCATGAAATATTTTACATCACTTAAGATCATTAATATATTGCTAAATTCTAATGTTTATTATTCCACATTAAACTTGCTGTTTAGTGATTCAAAGGATCCTTCCACTTTTCAAATCACTTAGTCCAGAAGTATAATTATGTCAATATATAAGCATAATCTTTATCAAATGATAATATCCGGGCATTTAATGTGATGAAAGGTCAAGTTGGTATTTTATAAATATTAAAATATATAAAGTATTAAAATTTCAATAATACATACTCAAATGTACTGATAACATTTTTCTTATGTACTGTGTCTTGTATCTCTTGCAACTGTAGAAGTCAAACACACTTTATATGTGACAATTTGAAAACAAAATTTTCCTTGCTTTGAATGTGTCTACATTTTTTTGGCACCCTCTGTGTGTGCCTATGGGTACCTGTGTGTGTTTGTGTGTGTACCATATGCAAACCAGGGCAGTTCTACCTTCTTCAAAGCCGGCCCCCTTCTCAGTTTCCCAAATATGAGCTAAATTCTATGGAAAGCTAGTGAAAATATAGCTGAATGAGAGACCATGGCCAGCACAGATAAATAGTTCAGTATCAATTGATAAAAGTGAATTAAACTTCCCATTTGAAGGAGATGTAATGATTTTATGATGTTATTAAGCAGCGTTTAATAAGACAGCTTTTTTCCTAGGGATGGCATTACAACTCTGCATAAAGTGTTAAATTCACCTTAAAAATAAAATGAAATGCTATTTTTGTCATCTTCATCATAATATATTTTACAACACCTCTTAAAATCATTAATATATTGCTAAATTCTAATGCTTATTATTGCACATCAAGCCTGCTGTTTAGAGATTGGAAGAATTCTTCCACTTTAAAAATAACTTATTCTAAAAGTGTAATCAAGTATGTCAATAAGTAAGCATAATCTTTATAAAATGATAATATCTGGGAATTTAATTTGATGAAATGCCAAGATAATTGTTTTGTAAATATTAAAATATATAAGCTCTTACTACTTTTGGTTTTTAATTTCTAATTTCAATTTCTTCTATAATGCATTATTAGAGTACAGACAGTTTTTATGAATGTTAAATATAGTAGAACTTCTATAATTAATCTCCTTCCTACACTGACCACCTCCTTACATTGACCTAATTTTCGTAGCCTGACACGCATCATGTTTATGTATCAGTATAGAAGGCCTAGTTCCTGATGTTGACCACCTCTGCATGTTGACCAGTCTGTTACAATCCCGGGGGTGGTCAACTAACAGAGGATCTACTATCGCACGTGCTTATTTTACTTTTCAAACATATTTTGAATTAGGAAGATACAACATGCACCTGACTCCTCTTTTGTCGTTGAGAAAACAAAACTTCAATAATATATTTTCCGTGAGGAGTCCATTTTTTAGGATACAAATGACAGAAATAATGTGATAAAGCACAAATCCTGTATAGTTACAAGTAATGTGACAGCCCAGCGGAGGGCAACACAGGAGTCAGCTAGGATACATAATCATGGGAGACTTTTGGAAGGTGGTGACAGTTATTCTGAATCTTGCCAAAAGGGTACAAGTATTGACAGTATGGAGACTAGAGAGCATTTTAGGAAGAAGGGAAAGCATGGGCAAATAAATGAAGATGGGAAGTGATAATATAACTTGGAGGAAAAAGTAGGAGTTTTATATAAATGTTCTGCGAGATACATTTACATTCTGTTTGAGGTGTGACTAAAGAGAAAGGAGGAGCTTTCTATAAGGTTCTAGGGACGTTTTCCCCATAGCACGTGAAGAGCCAGTAAGGACATCTGAGCAGGAGAGAGATGCAAGTTTTTTGTTTGGTTTATTTTTATTTTTTATAATGTGTCCCAGGAAGCATTTTGAAGAACCGATCAAATCAAGGGGCAAGAAACACAATTATGAGATGGCTACCGAATTCTTCCTGGATGACGGCATGGAAATCTGGGCAGAAGAGACACCCCGGGGTCAAGAATTAGTGAGGATGTCAGTCTGACCGTTGACGTAGTACATGTGTGTGAATGAGAGAGGAATATGACGCGAGGTGACAGTCAAAACTATAAGTTTAGTTCACAGTCCAAGTGGAGGAGCAAGGAGTGATGTGCTTTTTGGAGCACTTAGCTACCTCATGTATCTTCAATTCCATCAACGAGAGTCAAGGGGACACTCACAGAGTAAGGCTGCCTTTCCCAAGTACTAGAACTAGGATGATACTCCCTACACACATGGAAGGCTCCTTCCATCCTCCCGCTCAACACACCAATCACAGTTGTGCCCATCTACCTTTCGTCAACAGGGCTACTTTAATTGTACTCTTCGTG
>CAUYQV010055631.1:0-57367 GCA_963574575.1 Galagoides demidoff
AACGTATTAGTTCTTAGCAAAATATCACAAGAATGGAAGAAAAAATATCCAATGTACACAGCCCTACTATGAAAATAGTTTATAGCTTTCATATGAAAGCTATAACCTAATTACAGCCTAAGAATTTAGGGAGGGGGGAGGTGGAGGGGATAGGGGAGGGGTGGAGGGAGGGTGATTGGAGGGATCACCTCTATGGTTTGTCTTACAATGGTACAAGTGAATCTTTGTAAATGTAGAGTATACGTGTCTTAACACAATAACTAAGAAAATTGACATAAAGTCCATGTTAACCAGTTTAATGAAAATATTTCAATTTGTATATGAAAACACCATACTATACCCATGATTGCATTAATGTACACAGCTCTCATTTAACAAAAAAGAAAAAAAAAGAAAGTAGAAAGAAAGAAGATAAAGTGGGGAAAAAATGAAGTGGTGGCAGAAGGAAATAATTGAAGAAAAGCAGAGAAATAATTGAAGAAAAATTAGAGGTACAGTAATAGAGAGAGAGAGGAGAAACTGTGGTGTTCAACAATGGGATTTATCCATAGTCATAGTTCCCATACTTTGGGGGACTGGGCAGCTGGGTTAGTCATTTAAAGTCAGGATCTCCTTACCATCATGAGCAAAGGAAAGACCCCCCACTTCTGCAAATATAGAAATAAATCAGCAGTATGTCACAGTGGAGATCTACCAATACCTTCTTTCCAAAGGCCAAAGCTAGAAGGACACCTATGACTGAGCTTGTGGCTTCTTTGAGCCAGAACAATGCTGTGTTTCCTCAGCCAGATTAAGGATATGATTCCCCAGCCATTAAAGAAGAGAAAAAAGGAAAAAATAACTAAAAATAAATTTAAAAGTTAACAAAATATAATTGTAGTTAATGAAGAAGAGAAAAAAAGGATAATTTAGCTTTTGTATGAGAAATTTATGTGAGAAAGATGAGAAAAGTAGAAAAATCTCTACCAAACGAGAGGAAAAGGGAAAGAAATAAAAAAGAAAGAAAAAATGGGCTGAAATAGTGTAACAAAAAATGGAGAAGCCCCTGCTAATGAAATAAGTAAAAATGAAAAAATTAAAATATAATCAAACAAAAAGTCTTTAAAAATACGAAAAGAGGGAAAAACCAAAATAAATAAAACTAAGGAGAAAATTTTAAAAAGAAGCAAAAAATTAAAACTATATATATGTGTTTCTTTATATATATATGTGTGTGTGTGTGTGTGTGTGTGTGTGTGTGTGTGTGTGTGTGTGTGTGTGTGTGTATTATATATATCATAATTCCTGGTCACCAGGTGGTGCTGTGTCATTGTTAGGAGACAGAAAACAGGCTACATTTACTGTATATGATGGGAGTCAGAAGCTACTCTCTAGTTACAAAGGGGACTGGATCCTGTTTTCCTGACTTCTTTGCCCTCAATCTGGGTGTGTTCACTTCCTCAGCATTCAGTTCCCATGGGACTGGGGTCCCAAAGCTCTCACCAGGAGGCCCTTCAGACATTGTCCCTTGACAACAAAATGGTCCTCCCAGGCAATGTGGGGACCTCTCTCAGCTAACCCCAAGGATGGCTAGTGGAACTCAACTAGATCTCCAGAGCTGCTGTGCACTAGGACCCTGAAGACTGATCCTTCCTTCTGTATAAGCAGTCTTCCTACAGTGGCATCCCCCCCACTCCAACAGCCAAGATGATGGGAGAACCACCCTACACATTGTTCAACCCCAGCTGCTAGACACTGTTTGAGTTTACGTGCTTCTCTTAGTGACCATCCCAGTCCAAAACCAAAATTCTGTAGGACAACCCTTTCTCATCCCCAGACTTCAATGGGAGAGTTGGCTGACCATCCAGGCTCTGACCATACCAAACACCTGCATTCTGCTACATTTTTCTACAGCTCCAGACCTCCGTGTTGGTGCCCCAAATCTGTTCCTTCTTCACTGTGCCCCCAGAGTTATGTTTTTGTTCATATTTTCCTAGCTGGAAGTAGATGAAGATCACTTTCTCCTGTCTCACCAGAGGTAGCTGGTAACACGTCTCTAGTCCACCATCTTGCTACACCCCGCCCTCACAGTAAATTATTTAACCTCCCTGTGGCTCAATTACTTCACATATAAAATGGGGATAACTGTAGACTCTATGTCCAAGATTATTGTGATGAATAAACAAGATGTTTATATTAGTGCTTAACACTTCATAATAGTTCAACACTTACTAATTATTAACATTATTTATTATTATTACTATTATCATTATTAATCTCCTAAGTTGTTAGCACAAGAGGAAACATAACCAATATCCAACACTATATATTGTGCCCTTACTAAGTGTCAAACATTGTCTATAATTTGCGTTAATCTTCATAACATCCCTGAAATACATATTGTTTTACTTCCTATTTAATGAATAAGGATTAAACAACCCTTAAGTGTAGGAACAAGCCTTGAAACTCAAGTTATCTTGACTTCAAAGACTGCTTCCCTTGTTTAGCTCTTTAACAAGTTATGAATTGACAAATCCGCAGGTATTTTGTCTCTGTGATGCCACATAACAAAATATTGCAGAATGTGCTCATGAATGAGTTTTTCTACTTTTCATTATTGTTATCATAAACTACCAATGTTGGTTGGTGGGTAATAATAAGGAAGATTTAAAAACATGAAAAGTAAGACATGTTCAAGTCATCAGTAATTTTATCTATACACTCTTACCCAATTAGCTGCAAAGCTGATTTTTCTATCATCTCAAGTTTCCTGACTGGTAGAGTAGTAGAGGAACAGTTAGTAGGAAGCATCTGAGGGAAATAGCAATCCAGATCTTAGGGAAGCAGCAGATATAAAGAACAGAAGGGATTTCTTTCTTTTATTTTCCATCTTTTTACTTTTTTGTCATTTATTTATGGGGTACAATGTGCTGGTTTTATATATAATTTGAATTACTTACAAAAAACTGGTTAACATTGCCTTCACTACACTTTCTTAATTATTGCGTTAAGACGTTTATACTCTACACTTAGTAAATTCGACATGTACCTTTGTAAAATGCAGCATAGGTGTGGTCTGACTAATTACCCTCCCTCCACCCATACTCTCCACTCTCCTCCTCTCCCCCTCATTTTTCCCCTTCATCTTGAGCTGTAGTTGGGTTATAGCTTTCATATGAAAGTATGGGGATTATATATTGTTTTCATAGTAGAGCTGAGTACATTTTATACTTTTTATTCCATTCTTGGGATACTTTACTAAGAAGAATATGTTCGAATTCCATCCATGTAAACATGAAAAAGGTAAAGTCTCCATCTTTCATGAAGAATACATAATATTCCAAGGTGTACATATACCACAATTTATTGATCCATTCGTGGGCACTTGGGCTTCTTCCATGACTTAGCAATTATGAATTGGGCTGCAATAAACATTCTGGTGCAAATATCTTTGTTATAATGTGATTTTTAGTCTTCTGAATATATAATAGAGGAATTGCAGGATTGAATGGCAGGCCTATTTTCAGATCCTTAAGTGTTCTGCAAACATCTTTCCAAAAGGAACATATTAGTTTGCATTGCCACAAGCAGTGCAGAAGTGTTCCCTTTTCTCCACATCCACGCCAAAATCTATAGTTTTGAGACATGAGATTGACTTGAGTATTATTTTCCAACCTATGAAAATAGCACTCTCCTGTGTAAACTATCTGACTGTGAAAGTGAATTGACATCTCAGGAACAAAATGAAAATGTTCCCATCAATAGTGAAGAAACATCAAAACTTCATGCTTTAAAACAAAGCATTCATATATATATATATATATATTTTTTTTTTTTTTAATTAAAACCTACTCTTATCCAGAATCTACTCCCACTTTCTTTTAGCTATTGAAGGTCCTCCTGGTTTTAGTTGACTTTCATAGATGGCAAGTTCATTAGCCAGAATATTAGTGGGTATGAGAATATATGCTTTCATGTTTAGTCCCCTTAATAAATTTACCCCCATATTCTGAGATTAACTAGATACTTTCCTTTAGTTTTACCACAGACCTTAATGAGGATCACCTCCTAATTACTTCAACGTGTAAAGACCTTAATAGACCTGTAGTGCAACTAGTAGGGGAAGCAAGTACTCCTTTTGGACTATTTCATATGCTTTCTGAAGCCAACCATAGGATCTATCTCCTTACACCCAGGTCTTCTCCTCAAACTTTTGTGATATGCCATCCACCATCTTCCTGGGTGCTTCAAGACGCACACAAACACAGACGTGTGCACATGAATGCACACACACACATATGAAAGAAGAAGGAAAAGAAAAAGAAACATGTTACCCCTCAGATTTCTCTAATCAAGTTTATAAGTATTTATTCATTAATTTTGGTGACTCTCTTCCCCATGCTAGGAGCCACTGAGGATGAGACAGTTGTCGTATTGCTTTCCCATCTAGTTGGAAATAAAAGATTTACACATAGAGCAATTACTGAACAGCGCAATCCAGCACATGGTAATGCGTACAATTATATGGTAGATATTAAGTGTTGTTGGAGTTCAAGAGAGGGAGAAATAAATGTAGTTAGACAAGACTGAAAGGAAGAGTTAAGACTCAAAGAGGAAACATTTAGAATGGAGTACAGCAATGACTTAAAGTCGAAAAGTCAGGTACTAGCAAGTCATTGGAAATATGAATCTGGATCTTGAATGAGAAGTTAGACTGAATATAATAGATTTTTAATCATTAGTGTAGAGTAGAGAGAAAAGAGAAATTAATATATTTTTAATTTATTTTATTAATTTCTTTATTTTGGAGTAATATACAGGTAAATATAATTAGGCTGCATTGTTGTATTTGTAAGGTATAGTCTCAGTTTTAGTTGAGTACTTCACCCATGAGATGTGCTTTATATCCTTGTATTGTATCTGATAGGTGGGAGACCACTGAATCCCTTCCCCACTCCTTCTCACCCCTTCCTGAATTTGTGTTTTTCTCTTGAGTGAGCCTTCATTTGTTCATCTGATAGTTTGAAATTATTATTGAGTACATGGGTTCTTGCTTTTTCATTCTTGAAATACTTTATTAAGGAGAATGTTCTTCAGCTCCATCCAGGTAAATACAAAAGATGTAAAGTCTCCATTTATTTTTACAGTTCAATAGTATTCCATGGCATATATACCCCGTAGTTTATTTATCCAATTTTGGGCTCATGGGAAAATTGATTTTTTCTAAATAATTGCAATTATGAGTTGAGTTGCTATATACATTCAAGTGCAAAAGTTCTTGGAATATGATTATATATTTTTTTCTTCTGGGTATAAGAAAAACTTACATATCTAGTAATGGGGTTGTGAAATCCAATAGGAAGCATGTTTTTACTTATTTGTGGATTTTCCCTACTTCTCTACAAAAAGACTCTGTGTAAAAGTAATTATTCATTTTGTATGGAACCAGAATAAAACAACTGAATACCCTACACAATTCTAAAAAATAAGAACAAATATGGAGACATCATGTTACCAGACTTCAGGTTATAATACAAATAGAAGTCTATAGTGATGAAAACAGCATGATATTGGCATAAAAATGAAGAAATAGATATATAGAATTGTAGATTAAACCTAGAGATGAATGCAGCCTCATATCAATACCTAATATTTTATAAACCAAACAAATGCATACACTGGGGAAAATAATCCCTACTTAACAAATGGTGCTGGAAGAACAGGGTAGCCAAAAGAATGAAACTGTAACTGAACCTCTCAAAACTTACAAAAATTGAGTCATATTGGATAAAATATTTAAACGTAATACATGAAAAGATAAAATCTCTAGAAGAAGGTGTGGAAAGAATTTTTATCAATACTGGCATGGGGAAAGATTTATGAATAAAACCCCACTGACAATTGCAGCAACACCACCTATAAATAAATAAGACATGATTAAGCTAACTACTTCTTCACAGCTAAGGACACAATCAACAAAACAAATCAACAACCTTCAGAGTGGGAGAAGGTACTCATATGTTATAGAAGTACAAAGGGTTAATAACCATAATCTACAAAGAACTCAAGCAAAATAACAAGGAAAAGAGCAAATTGAGCAAGAGACATGAACAGAACCTTCTCCCAGAAAGATAGAGGAATGGTCAACAACACATGAACATATGCTCATTATCCCTAGTCATCAGAAAATTTCAAATCAAAACCTTGAGATATCACCTAACCCTGGTAAGAATAGCTCACATCACAAAGTCCAGAAGTTTCAGATGCTGACCTGGGTGCAGAAAGAAGGGAATATATATACATTGTTGGTGGTATTACAAACCAATATAGACTTTATGTTGAGTTTCTGCTAGGCAAAAGTATACATTAACTCATTTAATCATTTTGACAGCCCTATTAACATGTGAGAAGTATTAACCAGTTTTAACCATTTTGACAACCCTATTAACATGTTGTGAGAAGTATTAACCAGTTTTTGTAGACAAAAATAGCAAAATTTTAAGGCCAGGTCTGTAGGATGTAAAAGCCCTTCAATTTTCCCCCAATACATTGCTAAAAATGTGAATAAATTTTCTAAGGGAACAATTATGACAATTCCTGTGGAATTGAGCCTGAGGAATTGCTAGGTAAGGGACAAGCAGGGGAAAATAAGTCAAAAGACAGAGAAGGAGCAGTCTAGAAGATAAAAAATAAAATAAAATAAACCTATGATTATAGATGTGACCACTAAAAAAAATCCAGTCCAATTACACCAAATGGAAATATTGTGCAAATAAGAACAGTAAGACTTGTATAGAGGAAGAGAATTGTCCAACAGAGTCCAAAGGAGGGAGTCTTACAAAAAGAGGGCTGGTCTCTAGTGACAAAAACTACAGGGAGAGAAGACAAATATAAGAGAACTATTATTATTTCTTTCTTTACTCCCACAAGAAGGTGGGGGAAAAGAGGAAATGGGGCAAGAAGAGCAACATCTAGAGTTAGGATTTTATAGAGGTAAGGAATATGTACGCTGAAGTCAGTAGAGCAGATTTCAAAAAAGCCAAGCAGCCCAGTCTGCAGTCTGTTCAGATCTATTCTTCTAAGACTGTTTCACCCTCAAATAATATCTCTCTCTCTCTCCATCTCTCTCTCTCTCTTTCTCCCTCCCTTCTGCTAAAGTAAATAGCTCTCAGGCATCTAAGAGCAATTGTTCCTGAGGGAGATAACAGCATAGCAGTTTGCATCCGGATCATAGCTAGATAAATCCAGGGCTGGGGACCTGGAAAGTCTTGGGCCCAATCAGTGGCAACAAGATGGAGTTCTACTTTTAGTTCTTTGAGGAATCTCCATACATTTTCCCAAAAGCGCTGTATTAGTTTGCAGTCACACCAACAGTGAAAAGAATTCCACTCTCTCCACACCCACACCACCATTGGTAGTTTTGGGACTCTGTGATGTATTCTAACCAGAGTTAAGCGATATCTCAAGGTGATTTTGATTTGAATTTTTCTGATGATTAGGGACAATCAACATTTTTTTTAATGTGGTTTGTTGGCCATTCATCTGTCTTCTTCAAAGAAGGTGTTCAAGTCTTGCCCACCTATAAATGGAAATTTTTGCTCTTTTCTTGTTGAATTGCTTGAGTTCTTTGTAGATTCTGATTATTAAGCTTTTTTCAGATTCATAGCATGCAAATATATTCTCCCATTCTTAAGATTGTCTGTTAGCTTTAGTTGTTGTGTCCTTAGCTGTGCAGAAACTTTTAAGTTTGATCATGTCACTTTTTTTATATTTGGTGTTGTTACAAGTGCCGGGGAGGGGAGTTTCTTCATCAAATCTTTTCCAGGCCAATAGCTTAAACAGTTTTTCCCAAACTTTTTTCTAGAGTATTTTCTTTTTGTGTTTT
The DNA here is from genome assembly GCA_963574575.1 of Galagoides demidoff. Taxonomy (NCBI): domain Eukaryota; kingdom Metazoa; phylum Chordata; class Mammalia; order Primates; family Galagidae; genus Galagoides; species Galagoides demidoff. The sequence goes on from CAUYQV010055631.1 coordinate 7,865, forward strand.
ACATTTAAATCTTTTATTCAGCATCAGTCAATTATTGAAAGTGGTTAGAGGTTCAGGTCCAGTTTCAGTCTTTTACATGTGGCTAACATGTTCTCTCAGCACCATTTATTAAATAGGGATTCTTTTCCCCAGCGTAGGCTTCTGTTTTTTTTTTTTTTAATCAAAGACTATATAGCTATATGCAGCTGATTTTATCTCTAGGTAAATCACATTATTACATAGATCAATGTCTTTATTTTTATGCCAATACCATGCTGTTTTGATCACTATGGACTTGTACTATCATCTGAAATTCAGTTATAAGATGTCTCCAGATTTGTTTTTATTTCTTAGAATTGTGTTGGATATTCGAGTTGTTTTATGTTTGCATATGAAATAAATAACTATTTTTTCAAGTTCTTCAAATTATGACTATGGTCCTTTAATGGGAATTGCATTAAATATATAGCTCTCTTTTGGTAGAATGGATGCTTTACAGACAGATATCCGACCTAGTGTATTTTCTCTTGCCTTTGTTCCCAGCACTTTGGTAGACCAAGTTGGGGGGAGGCCAAAAGTTCAAGAGTGGTTTGGGCAATAGCATGATCTCACCTTTCAAAAAAAGTTAAAATTAAATTTGGCTGAGTGTGGTAATCATGAGCCTGTAGTCTCAGCTTCTCAGAAGACTGATGCATGAGAATTACTTGAGCCCAGGAGTTGAAGGTTCCAGTGAGTTATGATAATGCTACTGTACTCTAGCCTGGGCAACAGAGAGAGATTCTGTCTCAACAAAAAAGGAAATATAATAGTATAATGTTTTGAGAATTCCAACTGATTGCATTTAGGTTACTTATAATATCCTATTCAAAAATATTTTCTGGTCCTATGACATTTTCATCATATTATGAATTAGAAATAATTTCATCTATTTTAATAAGAGTTTGCTTCTCAATAAATTCACCTTCTAAATAGGTAAGGAAAGTCAAGCCATGTAGGTCTCCACATTGCTTTCATTTGCTCATTTAAATGGCTTATTGCATTTGTACTATTGCTTGTTATAGATGGTGTCATGATGGCTGATGCACTTGCTGACATTGATAGTAGGAAAAAAGACTGATCATTTTTAAGGTAGCTTAGCTGGTTTAGGGCAATACTGTAAACTATTTAGGATTGTTTTTCTTTGTCTCGGTTCTAGAGATAGTAACTGTGTTGTGTTGCTTTGTTGGCTCACCTTGTCTCTGAAAGTCCCATTAGATGTAAAGGGCAATGGTTAGATGACTCTATAACCCTTCCTTGCATTCATCAACAGATTTTTTTTTTGCACACTTATTATACACCTATCTGTTCATGAGTTTACACTGTATGGACAGTGAAGAAAAAATGACCATATGCAGGATAGCTTGCAGCATATTTACTACCTTTGTGAAGATTAGAAAAAGACATTATCTTCTAAGAAAACACAGACGTGGGAGCAAATCTTGGTGTGTAACTGAGAAAAATGTGCCTTGCTCAGCAGACGTAGATCTTTGCTAAATATAGATCTAGATTTTCATCCCAGATCTTCTTGGTGTGGTGCCTTGGTGTAATTTTCAATTTACACATACAATGCTGTGGCCCTAGAATCCTGTCACAATCTGAGTACGGTACATGACCACATTGAATTATTGATTACTTTTTTTGTAATAATCAATTTATAGCTTATAGGAACTAATTCATTTTTTAACAAATATTTAGAAGTGTCTATTAGAATCCCACCAGACACCATTGTCTAAGTGTTGGGGATATATCAGTCAACAAAGAGAACTACATAAAATCCATGCTTTTATTATTCATACTTTCTGGTGGTTAATTCTGAGGAGAAAAAGGCTGATTATAGAAGATGTCCTAAAAGACATGAGACTTTAACTGGCATTATTTGGTTAGGGTGAGTAGAGAATGAATCTGATGCTGAAGAGAGAAGGAAAAGTTAGGGAAATGACATTTAGTGAGCTCCTGCTATTATATTTTGAAGATTATAAGACATCCCATAGATAAGGATATTGATGTTGAGAGTCAAACTCACCCAAGTTCCCACAGGAAAACAGGGATTAGATTTAGATTAAACCTTAATACAGAGACTTTGCAAGCTCAAACCTTCTTTGCCACCACTATTCTGATGCCTCTGAAGGAAAATATGCAGAGAATAAGAGACTACAATATCAGGAAGACATTAAGGAGATAAATTTTTCCTACTTCAGGGGCTGAGAGGTATCATTTGAGTATAGACAAGGAGTAATCTAGTACTAGCTGGTACCAAGGAAAAGAAGAGTTTTTACTTCTCTAAAATCTGGGCTTTTTGTACTTTGCTGGTTCTAATATTATCTGGTGGTTTGTGACAATAATCTATTTAAGAGATTTTTGTTATTAATAGTAAGACTGCTAAAATATGATTTTGGTCTATGTTTCTTGATTTAACATCATACCTCCAAATTCAACTAGGAGGCCACACCTCGTGGTTCATGTCTATAATCCCAGAACTGTAGGAGCCAGGCTGAGATGGGGGATTACTTGAGATCAGGAGTTCAAAACCTGCTTGTGAAAAATAGTGAGACACTATATCTATAGAAACTAAAAATAAAAAGTTAGCTGGGTATGGCAGTATGCAGCTGTAGTCTCACTTACTCAGGAAGCTTAAGCTAGAGGATAATGTGAGACCAGGAATTCAAGATTGCAGAGAGCTGTGATGATGTCACTGTACTTTATCCTGGGCAACAGAGTGAGACCCTATCTCAACAAAAGAAGAATCAGAATGAAGACAAATCTAGAGAGCCAGCAGTGCCTCACAGGTGTTCACCACCTGGCCACCTCAGTAAATATGTAATGAGATGATATGGCAATTTTGAAACCAATATTTTTATGCAAAAATACTTGAATAAAATTTGCTGTTAATTTTAGAAAAAAATGTAAAGAAAAGAATGTCTTTAAGGACTGCAGGAGCACTTTTTCTCCAGCCAAATCACTCCTTGAGAAGGTTTTCTAAGGAGCTGTCAATTCTCTCAGTCTGTTAGTCAATCAGACAATCATGGCTCCAATCATTTGATCTAGGAGAGAAGATGGTGTTTTGCAATGAATGATTTCTTCGTGTTTTAAAAATTCCCTCAGATGAAGCTTCTCTTTGATTCCTTAAAATACTTTTCAAGGTCCATCAAATGTCTGCAGTTTACAGAGGTATAAAACATTATTATTATTATTATTATTATTATCAGCTAAGTTTTCTAGGTTAAAGTGGCTTCTGCTCAATTTTTTAGGTCAATAAAAACCAAGTACAGACTTTGTGGTTAGGAATCCCGCAGTAAAGCCCCATTGTGAGTATCTCTTGTGGATCTTTCTAGATAATATCTGGCCTTGGGAAGATCTCTCTGGGCTTTTCTATTTTTCTCATCTAGAAGCTAAAAATCTCAAGCATGACCAATATTTTAAGTTCAAACCGACTTTGAGTTCAAATTGAGGCAAAAAAAAAAAAAGAAAGGAAAGAAAAGAAAAAGACTTTCTAAAGTCACACCATAAATTAAAGTAGACATTCTTAACTTTCTTTTCATCGTGAATCATCTGGAAATCTGAAAAAACCCATAGATTCCTTTTGTAAATAATGTTTTTAAATGTATAACACAGATCCCAGAGCAAGATGATAGACTAGAGACATCTTTTTTGTAGCAACAAAGAGTGAGATCTGAGAGTAAGGACTCCACCCACTTTTCGCTGGGGCATCCTGCCAGATACCATCACCTTGGGGGCACAGGGGAAATCCACTTCATGACCAAGGGATATAGTTTGGAAAGGTCAAGGCATGTCTGTTGTGTAGGCAAACAAGAGCTCCAAGTTCCCAACCACGCAGGAATTGAGGGCAAAGATATCAGGAAGATGGAACCTGTCTCCCTGGCATGAATGAGGCTTCCAGCCTCCATCTTATACAGCCATAGCAGCATTGTGATTAGCAACTTCTACCCCAGAAAATCACCTCTTGTCCAGGCAATATATAGTAATATATATATAAATATATGTACATATACATATTTTTTTTCCTTTTTTACCATATTTTTAAACTTTTTCCCCTAGAATTATCTTTTTTTCTTTGTATTCATAATTTTTCATTGTTTCCATCTTCAATAATAAGGGCTCCATTTTTGCTACAGTTTTCCTGCTCCTGTATTCTTTATTATTCTAATTTTTTCCTTAAAGTTTTTTGTTTGTTTCATTTTATTGCATTTTCACTTTCTCCAAAATTAAGGGCTCCATATTGCTATGGTTTTCCTAAAACATTTGTTCTTTCTTTCCTTTCCATTTTTATCCTTTTCAATCTCTTTTTGTAAATATTTTTCTACTTATCTTTCCCACATAAATATCTCAAAATACATCAAAGATATACCCCACATTTTTTAACATCATACATAATTTTATTTTCTTTATATACCTTCATTATTATTATTATTTCCTTTTTTCTGATATGTTTTATTATTTCATTATGTGTGCTCCATATATGGGGCAATGCCTCACACTCAGGTATAGCTTGGGGTGCCACAGCATTGACCTGACTCATGGAGGCCTTGATCCCCTGATCTAGGGGATCCTTCTAGCTTTGGCCTATGGAAAAACGCTTTTGGTAGGTTCCTACTGAAAGATACTTCTGGGGGCTTGTTGTTTTGTTTAGTTTTTCCTGTCTATTTGGTAGAATTAGGTTCTTGTTTTTGCTCAGGCTGTAAGGAGATCCTGAACTCAAGGGAATCACTCATCTCGGTCTTGACAGAGTCCAAGAATTGTGGGTGTGGGTCAAATCACCCTGTTGAATACCACTATTGGTCCTGTCATTCTCTTTCTATTCTCTTCTTTCTGACAGTCTTTCTTTTCACCACTCTTTTTCTTTTTCTATTCTCTCTCTCTCCTTTTAATCTTTCCCCCTTCTTCTTCTTCATGCTTCTCTTCCTTTTGGTCCTATACCAAAAGGATACTTCAATACCTAAGCACAGTGATAAGATAATTTAAGAGAAGGAGGAAGTGAAAGGAAAAAAATAGGGTAAGGAAGAGAACAAGAAGCAAACACTTATGAGGAAAAACCAACAGAAAAATCCTGGAAACATGAAAAGCCAGAAAAAAGTAAACCCTCAAAGGATCATAAAGTAGCTACTGCAGAGGATTCCACCTATAAAGAAATGTTAGACATGAAAGAAAGGGAATTTAAAATATGAATGGTAGGGTCAGTGAGTTCAGCTGGCCCCAGAGTGACTGGTGCAGATCTCCAGTTTCTATTGTATTTATACCAAGAAAAGATCATAGAGTAAAATTACACCATTGAGGTGTAAGAAAAGACCATAGCTGAGACAGTGCAGGCGTTGGGACATTGAAGGATGAATGGGGAAGAGGGATTGTTCAATGCCATCACTGGCTTATGTTTTTTCTTTTTTCTTCTTTTTTCATCACTGGCTTTGATTCTGATAACTGTTCCAGTGGGAATTTTCAGAGGAAAATCAGAAAGTCACTGTAAAGATTGAGATGGACATGAGCAAAAGTAAGAGAATTGGGAAAATTGAGGAGTGACCCCTAAAGAGAATGGAATTCAAAAACACAGGTTGTCCCTGCCCATACCCATGTTCACCAGGAGCAACTTCATACTGTGGATGATTCTGAAGTGTGTTGGCCTGAAACTGTCTAAGATCACAATGCTGATCACCTTCAGGGAGCCTCTGAGCATCCTGCAGTGGATCATGGAGTACACAAGCATGTGTACCTGCTGAACAGGGCCTGTCACATGCCCCGGACACTGGAGAGGATGCAGTCTGTGGCTATTTTTGCTGTTTTGGCTGCAGCTTTGCAGTGGGAGCAGATGGACAAGCCATTCAACCCACTCCTGGGAGAGGCATATGAGCTTATCAGGGAGGACTTAGGATTCACATTCATATCAGAGCAGGTCAGACACCACCCTCCCATCAGTACATTCCACTCCAAAGGTCTCATCCAGGACTTCCTGTTCCATTGCTCCATCTACCCTAAGCTGAAGTTCTGGGCCAAGAGCATCCAGGTGGAGCCATGGGGCACCATCATGCTGGAGCTGCTCATACACAATGAAATCTATACCTGGACCAACCCTACCTTCAGTGTACACAACATCATCAGGAAGCTGTGGATTGATAAGTATGAGACCATGGCAACATTTTTTTTTTTTTTTGGAGTTTTTGGCCAGGGCTGGGTTTGAACCTACCACTTCTGGTACATGGGGCCAGCACCCTACTCCTTTGAGCCACAGGCACTGCCTTGACCATGGTGATTTTAAACCATAGGATCAGACCTAAGTGTGTACTTAATTTAAACCATGCTGATTGTTTGGGAAAGAATATAATAAAGAGGAAGGACATGCTCAAGACAAAAACAAGAAGAAGCTGTTCATCATTTATGGCAAATGGACCGAATGCTTGTGGGGAATAGATTCTGTTTCCTACAAATACTTTAAGAAGCAGGAGAGGAGAAGTGACCAACTGAGGATGCTAAACCTAACAATGGCACAAAGAGGGCCAATGGTGACATGGCTGATGATGTACCTCTGGTGCAGGAGACCCTGCAGGTCATCCCAGGCAGAAGGCTGCTTGGGAGGATCAACACCCAGTCCCCAAACTCTGCCATGTCTGTCACTACTGCTCCTCCTGGTAACCACACTGCCCCTCAGCCGCCTGTCCCAGAGTGCACAGGATATCTGAGCCACTCCAGACTATGCTCCACAGTTGGCATGCTCACTTCTAGTTGGGTGGGCCCTGGAGGAGCATGCTGTGTCCATTGGTATGTTGGTCCTATGTCCACCCAGACCTGCACCAGCTGTGTCTCATCAAGAGAGGGTTCTAAACCCATTTCAGAGATTGTTGTCCTGACTTGTTAATTTAGATTAGTGTTTTTCAACCTTCTTTTCCTCACAGCACACTTGAACCCTTAGTTAAAGTTCCATAGTACACTTAAATTATGTTGATTTAAAAAAGTAAAAAAGAATGTACCTATTGCACTTTGGAAATAAATAAATAAATAAATAAATAAATAAATAAATAAATAAATAAATAAGTTAAAAACAATGAAGGTAATTGCTGAGAAAGTAGAAGATAACCAAAAAGAAATACAAAAACAGAACCACGTAAGGGATGAAAGATATGAAGAATATTGAAGAGATATGGGCTTAAGGAATTGCAGGAGTAAATAAGGCAACTTGAAGATGCAATAGAAAGTATCAAGAACAGATTAGGTCATGCAGAAGAAATAATTTCAGAGATAGAGGGTAAAGAACTTGAACAAGCAGTTACAGGGGCAGATAGGAAGAGTGAGAAAGCAGAACATTTGCTGACAGAATTATGGGATATAACACAGTACCCAAACATATGAATTATAGGTATCCCATAAGGGGAAGAAGGGGAAGAAGAATGACACCAAGGATAGGAAGCCTTACTTGAAAATATCATACGTGAAAATTTCCAAGGTAACACCAAAGACACCAACATACTCATTTCAATAGTATGTCAAACCCCAGATCTTCTCAACTCAAACAGAGCTTCTCCAAGACACATTGTCATGAACTTGGACAATGTGAATACAAAAGAGAAAATTCTGCAAGCAGCTAAGTGTGTCGATTTACCTATAGGTGCAGATCCATCACAGTGATAGCAGAATTCCCAAATGAAACTTTTCAAGTCAGAACACAATGGTCACCTACCTTTAACCTTCTCAAACAAAACAATTTTTAGTCCAATTTTCTAAACCCTGCTAAGCTAAAATTTATAGATCAATGAAATCTGTTATTGATATGCAACATTCAGGACATTTTACACAATAAGACCAGCTCTACAGGAAGTACTTAGACCTATTCTCCACATTGAGCATCACAATGGACCACCAGAAAACTAAACACCCACAAACCAAAAGAAAATAAATCTATCTTCCACAATGACACAAAGGAAAAACTAAGCAACAGACTTCCAAAAAGTAAGATGAATAGAACTCCACCAGACTTATCAATTCTCTCAATAAATGTAAATTGTTTGAATTCCTCACCGAAGGGGCATAGGCTGGCTGATTTAATAAAAAAGGCACAAGCCATCCATATGCTGTTTCTAGGAAACACACCTAGCTTCAAAGGATAAAGTAAGACTCAGGGTGAAGGAATGGCAAACAATATTTCAGTCAAATGGAAATCAGAATAAAGGTGGTCACAATCTTATTGTCAGATACAAATGGATTTAAAGCAACTAAAGTAAAAAAGAGACAAAAATGAACACTTTATATTTGTCCAGGGAAGACTAAAACAACAGGACATTTCAATCTAAATATTTATGCACCCAACCTAAATGCTCCCAGATTTATGAATCAGACCTTGATTGGTCTGAGCAATATGATATCCTATAATACCATAATATTAGGGGACTTTAACATATGTCTTACAGAGCTGGACAGATCCTCTAAATAGAAACTAAACATAGATACAAGGGACTTAAATTTGACCCTAGAACAACACTGCCTAATAGGCATATACAGAACACACCATCCCATGGCTAAGGAATATATGTTATTCTCAACAGCCCATGGAAGGTTCTCCAAAATAGAACATATCCTATGACAAAAATAAAACCTCAACAAAATCAAAGAATTGAAATTATACCTTGTATCTTCTCAGACCATAAGGCAATAAAGATGAAACTCAATTCAAACAAAAACTTTTATCCACACACAAAGGTATGGAAATTAGACAACTGTATGCTGAATTAAAGTTGGGTCAAAGAAGAGATAAAGGAGGAAATTATTAACTTCCTTGAACATAATAACAATGAAGACACAAGCTATCAAAATCTGTGGAATACTGCAAAAGCATTCCTAAGAGGGAAATAAATGGGAAAGAAATATCCATGCAATCCCAAACCTAGAAGAATAAAGAAATAATCATAATTATATCAGAAATAAATGAAATTGAAAACAAAAGATTCACTTGGAAAACTAATGAAATAAAATGTTTGTTCTTCAAAAAGATAAATAAAATCAATAGACCATTGGCCTAATTAACTAGGAATAGAAAAGTAAAATTTTTAATAACCTGAATCTGAAATGAAAATAGGGAATCACAACTGATACCACAGAGATACAAGAGATTACCTCTGACTACTACAAAAATCTCTATGCCCAAAAATTCTAAACTGACAATGTGGAGGAAATGGACCAATATCTAGTATTACACCATCTCCTTCAACTTAACCAGGAAGCAAAACAACTCTTGAAAAGACCAATATCAAGAACTAAGATTGAAAAACAATAAAAAATCTTCCAACAAAAAAAAACCTGGGACCAGATGGATTTACACCAGAATTCTATGAAACCTTGAAAGAGGAGCTTGTACCTATACTGAAGAACATATTGCAAAACACTGAGAAGAAAGAAACCTTCCCCAACACATCCTATGAAGCAAACATCACTCTGATTCCAAAACCAGGAAAGTACCCAACTAAAAATGAAAAATACAGACCAATTTCTTTAATGAATATTGATGCAAAAATATTCAACAAAATCTTATCTAATAGAGTGGAGCTACACATTTAAAAATTATACATCACAATCAAGTAGGCTTCATCCAGTGATACAGGCTGGTTAAACATACAAAGATCAATAAATATAATTCAGCATATCAATAGAAGAAAAGACAAAGACCATATAATCCTCTCAATAGATGCAGAGAGAGTATTTGATAAAATTTAGCATTCTGTTCACTAAAGAACACTAAAGAAAATAGGCATAGGTAAACACTATTTTTAAGCTTAGTCAAGCCATCTATTAAAAATCCACAGTTAATCTAATACTGTATGGAGTAAACCTGAAAGCTTTTCCACATAGAACTGAAACCAGACAAGAATGTCCACTATCACTACTATTAAACATAGTTCAGGAAGTTTTAGCCAATGCAATACAGCAAGAGATGTATATAAAGGCCATCCAAATGGGGGCAGAGGTGGTCAAACTCTCACTCTTTGCTGATGATATGATCTTGATCTCATTCTTAGAAAAATACAGAGACTCAACTGCAAAACTCCTAGAAGTGATCAAGAAATATAGTAACGTCTCATGGTATAAAATTAAAGTCCACGAATCATATGCCAATAACAGCCAAGTTGAGAAGCAAATCAAGGACACAATTTCCTTCACAGTAGCTTCAAAGAAAATTAAATACTTAGAAATATACCTAACAAAAGAGGTGAAGGATCTTCATAAGGAGAATTATGAAATCATAAAAATAAATAGTAGAAGATATTAACAAATGAAAGAACATACTACACTGTTTGCTAGAAAGAATAAACATTGTTAAAATGTCTATGTCTATTCTACTCAAGGTAATCTATATATTTAATGCTATCCCCATTAAAATACCAACTTAATACTTTTGAACCTGGTTAAAAAAACAGCACCTCATTGGTATAGAACCCGAATAAACCCTGTGTAGTCATGGCTATACTTAGTAACAGAAACAAAGCCAGAGGCATCATTCTACCATACTTCAAGTGATATTAAAAGTCCACAGTAGTCTTGGGGTCCATAGTTCAGTGGTTAGGGTGCCGGCCACATACACCAAGGTTGGCGGATTTTAACTCAGCCTGTGCCTGCTAAAAACAACAATTACAACTATAGGAAAAAAAAATAGCCAGGCATTGCGGTGGGCACCTGTATTCCCAGTTACTTGAGAGACTGAGGTAAGAGAATCACTTAAGCCCAAGAGTTTGAGGTTGATGTCAGCTGTGACTCCATGGCACTCTAATGAGGGTAATATAGTGAGACTCTGTCTCAATTAAAAAAAAAGGTCCACAGTAATCAAATAGCATGGAATTGACATAAAAATAGAGACACAGACTTCTGCAACAGACTAGAAAACTAAGAGATGAAGCCAGTCTCTAATTGCCTCTGATCTTTGATAAACCAAACAAAAGCATGCACTGGGGGAAAGATTCCTATTCAACAAATGGTGCTGGGGCAACTGGATAACCACAGGTTAAAGACTGAAGCAGGACCCACACCTGTCACCACTTACATAAATTAACTCAAGATTAGTAAAAGATTTAATACGAGACATGAAATGCTGACAATCTTAGACGAAAGTGTGTGTGTGGGGGAAATCTCTTAATGATGTTGGACTGGATAAAGATTTTATGACAAAGACTTCAGCAGCCATCACAAGTACAAAAATTAACAAATCGGACTTAATTAAGCTGAAAAGCTTCTGCATAGTTAAGGATGCAACAAGCAAAGCAAAAAGGCAATCTTCAGAGTGGGAAAAGTTATTTGCCTGGTATAAGTCTCATAAAGGGTTGAAAACTAGAATCTACAGAGAACTCAAATTAATCAACAAAGGAAGAGAAAACAATCTCAAATACCACTGATCAAGAGAAATAAATAGAACTTTCTCTGAGAAAGAAAAATGAATGGTTAAAAAGCATTTGAGAAGATGTTCATCATCTCTGATTATCAGTAAATGCAAATCAAACCACCCTGAGATATGACCTAACCCCAGTTGGCCCCCATCACAAAGTCTCAAAGCTGCAGATGCTGGCATAGATGTGGAGAGAAGGGATCATGTAGGTATGAAAAATCCTCAGAGAACTAAAATTAGACTTCCCATTTCATCCTGCAATCCCATTAGTAGGCATTTACATAGAAAAAAAATATTTTATCATAGGAACATTAGCACTAGATAGTTTATCACAGCTAAATTTTCAATTGCCAAGATGTGGAAACAACCTAAATACCCAGCAACCCAGGAATGGATTAAAAAGCTGTGGTATATGTATACCATGGAGTAATATTCATCCATTAAAAAGATGGAAACTTTACATATTTTGTATTAACCTAGATCAGGTTGAAGCACATTCTACTTAGTAAAGTATTGCAAGAATGGATGAGCAAGTATCTAATGTACTCAATACTAATATGAAGCCAGTAGATGATCTAACACATTCCCACATAAGATAAAACCTCAAATCAACAAGGTAGTGTGTTGGGGAATGAGGGAGCAGGGAGAGGGGAGAAAGGAGTTCATTTGGTATGCATCCACATAATGGGCACAATGTTGGGGTGTCTGGAACACCATTTGGGGTGGGACATAATTATAAGAGGGACTCTACCTAACAAATACCAACACTGTAATCTAATTTTTTGTACCTTCAAATTAACCTGAAAAATAAAAAATATGTATATCAAAAAATTAACATGGTTTTATATTGAAGCAGTTGTCAAAGTATTTTTTAAAAAACAAATGTGTGATATATGTGCTTCTTTATTTTTGCTTAAATAAGAAAACTTAGCATAAAGATACACAACTACCTTCATTTAGATGTATCATGAGTTAAAATGTTATTTAGAGATATCTAAAATAACTAATATGATGTCATATTTTCTGTGATTTCTCTTCGTGGCAGTGTTTCAGGTACTAGTAATACTACTATGATTTGGTGTCTATAGTCATTGTTAGAGGAAATGCTAAATTTCAATTAGAGATAAGTAAAATGGGATTCAATTTTTTCCATTGAAGGTTATAAACCTCTGGTTTCTATCTATAAATTCTATGGTAAGCAGGTTAAGAAACCCTAATTAGGAAGAAAACCTCTGTTTCCTCATCTGCAACTAGAAATAACACTTTCCTCACAGAGCTTTTACGACTTTTTTGTGATATAGTGAATACAAAAGCTCTTGGTCCAAAGCCTGTCTTCCAGAATTCTGATGAGGACTGTTATTAACCAATGTTAGAAATCACCTCTTAACCCAATGCTCTTTTAGTACACTATATTCTGAACTCCCCTTTATTATTATTTCTTTAAATATTTTTTATTTTCCATCCACTTACTCATCTTATTTTATTGTTTTTCTTTTGTATTAGAGACAGTGCCTCTCTATGTGGCCCAGGCAGGTGTTGAACTCCTGGCCTCAAAGGATTCTTCCACCTCAGCCTGCCAAGGTGCTAGGATGACAGGTGTGCATCATCATGGGTGGCCCTTCATTTTATTATTTTTCATATTTTTCTATTTCACATACTTTATTTCTACCTTTCTCCTATCATTTTCCCTCTCTTAATCTCCTTTTGTCCATACCTCATTTTATGCTCTTTGTCTCGATATCCCCTCTGAAAGGCAAAGAAGCCTCTGTGGCTTGGATTTTGTGAAACATACCATATTTTTTATTATAATATAAGTTTATTTTCTTATCTCCCACTGAAAAGAGAGTTGTGAGCATATAATGACACTTTAAAAAAAAAAAAAACAGCCCCACTCACAGACCATCATGCTACTACCTGTGTACTACAGTTTGTCCAGCAAACTCAATGCTCTGACTTCCATCTAGATAGCCTACGTATTAATTCTTATTCTACCTGTAAAAGCTTAGGTAAACAGCAGTAGCCATCAGTTTTTTTTTTTTTTATGATAGCTCCATATGGGGGAAGTTTTGGGTATGAGATTGGGGAAGAACATAGAGCAGGGGATATGTTCGAGTTCTTAGATTATGTAGTAGATTCGTGTGACTTACTTTCTCTTCTTAGTTATACATATAATACAATTTTCCTTTCAAATATTAAAAAATATTAATAATTTTGAGTCAGTACAGATGTGCTAAGAGTAAAAAACCAAGAGACCTTTAAAGGAAATCATTGAGCTCTGCCAATGGTGTGTTTACATGTGTGTGCAGGGTTTAACATACCACTTAAAGATTAAAAACATCTAAAATTTTTCAACATCAGCATTTTAAAAACATCTGTAAAATCAAGAAAGATGTTTAAAACAAATATGACATACAAAGAGTTATTTAAGTTTTTTTATTTTTATTAAATCATAACTGTCTGCATTAATGTATTTGTGTTGTATAATGTGCTGATTTGATATGCAATGTGGAATGCTTACCTCAAACTGATTAACATAACCATTGCCTCACTTAATTATTTGTTGTGGTAAGACATTTATACTGTACTCTTAATAGTTTTTAAGTGCACCATTGCACTGTGTACAATAGTGAGGTCCCACCAAATAACCTTTCTCTTCCCAGCCGCCTCCCTCCACCCCTCCCCCTCCTCTTCTGTCTTTCTTTCTGGCTATAGTTGTGTTTTACCATTGGTATGAATGTGTAGGTGATTATATTGGTTTCATAATAGTACTGAGTACATTGGATACTTTTTCTTCCATTATTAGGATTATTTACTAAGAAGAATATGTGTAACAGTGGAAGGGATTACTAAGACAATGTCAATTTTGGGAAAGGGCCTTAGGGACTATCCAAGACTTTCAATCCCTCTCTAGAGATCAGTTTTTCTAAGAGTTGGGTCCTAATTTAAAGTATTTGAAAGGTATGATTTGTGTGGAAAGGCCCTCTGAACCAGATGTCTAAGCTTTCCTTTCAATGAAGATTAAGGACATAAGTGACCACTTTTGCCCTTTACCTGTCTTCAGCACTCTTTGCCACTGACAGAGGTGCTTTCAAAACCCTTATTAGAAAAGGTGCAGGCACATTGGTAAATGATTCCAATATCTACTTGACTTGAATATATTCATACCTTGTAACTGAGAAGTTACAGCCTTAAACATATAGAAAATAGAAAATTTTTTTATGTTCACTAAAACATATACATAAGAATATTCATAGAAGCAATATTAGTGACATCCCCCAACTAGAAACTCTTTATCAACAGTAAAACTGATAAATTGTGGCATATATACACAAAGGAATACTGTACACTTACATTCATGAATTATTAATGAATTACTGCTAGATACCACAACATGGACTGATGAATCTCACAAACATAAAGTTCAGTAAGAGAATTCAAACAAAAAAGTATAGATTATAAGACTTCATTTATGTAAAGTTCAAAAATAGACAATACTGTCCTATGATGTTAAAAATTAGGATAGTCATTTCTGGTAGTGTCTGGGAGGAGATATAAGGGAGCTTCTACATTGCTAGTAATGTTCTTTTTTTTTTTTATCAAGTTGGTCATTACAAGGTGTGTTCACTTTGTAAAAGTGTATTGAGCTATGCAGTTATTGTTTGTGAACTTGTGTATCTATATTATATCTTAATAAAAATCTGACTTTAAAAGAAAACCCTTCAGTGGAATTTCAAATTGGAAAGCAGACAGAAAGGAAAAGGATCCAGATCAGGAATCAGAAAACTACATCCCAGAGACCACATCTTGCCTGTATTTGTAAATAAAGTTTTATTAGAAGAAATTCATTTCCTTTGCATATCATCTATGGTGGCTTTGTCAATACAGTGTTGAAGTTGAGTCATTTTGGCAGATACCTCATGGCCCCCAGAGTCTAAAATATATACTATCTGGCCTTTTATAGAAAACACTTGCCATTCCCTGCTCTAGATGGCATTTTATTGAATCCAAGATTTTCTAAAACTTCAAACTACCCTCTTATCTTACCATAATCCCTTCCTAACTGGGCTTCTTGCTTCTAACCTTGCCCCCTACAACCTATTCTCAATATAGCAGTAAGGAATAAGTGATAACTTCTGCTTCTTGGTAGTACATAAGTATTAATATCCCAATGTTCTGATGAAAAAAAATTAGAAAAAGCTGAATATATTATAAAAATCTAACTTACAAAGATATGATAGAGATGTGAAAGGTATGGAGACAACAATAAATGCATAGATTGGAATTTCAGAGAAAAGTGAATACTTCAGAGGTGAACTGATTATTGTGGGTCATTTCTTCCCTGGGGATGTGTGTGAGTTATCAGTGTGAATTGAGGATTAGGCTTACCCTGATGGACTCCGTGAGAAACAAGTGAGACTTTTTTTGGTCATGGGTAATGGAAAGAAAGAGTAAAAATTTCCAGTGCTCCAATGCAAGGACAATTGCCCCCATAGAACATTTGCTAAGACTAGTAGCTGCACATAATAAAAGAAGAAGTGAGGTTGCTAGGCTGAGGATTTCTCAAGTCAGTGTTAAAAAATGTAGTTGCACTAGAAGGAGGAAAATTGCTTCAGACACAAAGCTGGTCTCCTAATTCTTGTTCTTTGCTAAATATGTTTTCAGAAATAAATTTACATAAATAAGGTTAATTGATTTTTAGAAAATATGCCAAAGTACTTAAATGAAGAAATAATAGTCTGTATTCATTGGAATAGGTCACTATGTACTGGAAGGAAATTGTTGTTAAATATTTTTTAGTACAGTCCCTGATTACCACTACTACTTTCTATACTCTTCCCATGGAAGGCACCAGTTCCCTCAGGGACAAGAGAGAACAGTCAGAGAAACTAATTCTTTCTAAAAATGTGAGATATTGCAAGGGTCAGATTCACCAGTAGGTGAATGTATGTTTATCAAGAGGCCTTAGGTAAGAATTGGCCTTCAATAATTGTTTTAGTGGTATACTGTGAACAGTTTTTTTCATGCATTGCACGTAAATCCCTTTGACTTTTGGGGATAGGAGTGGGTGTGGAAAAGGTTAACAGCCTTCTAAATAAGAATGGATTGAACTAATAGCAGAGTTAGAGAAGTTAAGAATAAGGGCAACTTCTTTTTCTCACTGCTATCTATGTACCCTTATTTCTGTTCTATACTCCCATGATACAAAAAGCCCAGATAATTTGATCTGTATGCAACAGGAAATATATAGCAATGGAAATAAAATTTAATCCATAATTTACTCTCATCTGACATCTCATTGTCTCAATACAAGCAGATGCTCAGAATATTTAAGGAGTTGTACAGCGTTACTGGACAAAAAGGGTTTGGCCACTTGTCACTATCAGACAATATGTAGAACTGGGGATAGGTCCACCAAACTTTATTTGACAGAAGTCCAGAAATTCTGGAGAACAGTAAGAGTGTGCTCTGCAAGACTATTCTATTCTTTCATTTCCAAAACCACAGATTTTTACATAAAGGTTCAAAGCAGTGACTACATTAACTCTTATTTTAAATAATAATCAGCACAACTCAGTGAACTATTACAACATTTCAAATTCAAAAGTTAATTTCTTAAATCATTCTGTATAAACTCTTCAAGATAGGAATCATTAGGGTAGGAGCAAAATTTACAAAACAATAAGAATGGAAGAAACAAGGTGAAGGTCATGTAGGGCTTAAACTGAAAAGAACCTCTGTGTCCAAGCCAGCTGTGTCATCTTGGACCTAGTCTGACTAAATTCAGCTTATTCTCACTGCATGTGCTTTCATTCCTCACTCCTATTATTACATTTCATATTATGAAATATATTTATAATGGAAATAGTTAATGATTTTACTGCAATTATCCAAGTGTTCAATTTATTCAGGTGCATGATAGCACTAAAGTTACATTGGGAACAACATGCAGCACAATTAATAAAAGACATCAAGGCACTCACTAAATACAATAACAAAGATGTTTGAGAGTAATATACATTCTATCTTGACAACAGAAATTCATAGCCCTTGTCTTCACACAGTTGTGCAATTCATTGGTTAGCCTTCAGTTCATTGGTTTTCTCAGGGGTATCATTGACTTTTTCAGGGGCTAAGGTTTGACGTGGAAATTATGTAATTCATACAACTTAACCACTTTAAGGGTTGCAAGCAGGGTGACCTTGGGGCCCTCCACTTTCCTTTGAGTTGTTTTTCAGGTCTTTCCCTCCAATTTCTGAAGGTAACCTGGTCACTGGCTGGAATGCATGCAGGTTTCATAAAGTAGGAGCCTCTTCTTAAGCAATCCAGAGTGTAGCATAGAATAGTTCCAGAGATGTGATGACAAGAGATCAAAGGTCATCTGTTGAAGGCTTTGAAAAGTTGGGAGGGCCATCTTGGTGAGAGACTCCAAGACCAGTTGGGTAAGTTTCTTGGTCTGTGTGGGTCCATTACTGTAATGTAGGACCTTGAAGATATCTCAAAAACTACTCCAGGATAAAGAAGTAAATAGAGGTATAATTTGGCTTTTTCAAGTCAACAGGGATGAAGTCAGGGTTGTGAAACTATTTAGCAGTCATCTGGGCTAGTGAGTCGACCAATCTTTGTTAAGCATTATGGCTTTTTCAAGTCTTATCTATCAGTCTCATAGTCAGAGACAAATCCCCAATCTCATTTCTTTTAGTATATAGTCTAGAGATTGGGGCAAAAATTTTAGTATGCTTTTGCAATGTTACTTCTAGGGAAGCCATTTCAAAATATGCCAGGAACACGTACTTCAGGGTAAATATTTTTAAGCTTTTTTTCAGTGCCCACTTTGAAATTAAAAGATTTTACATATTAAAACCTAATATGTCATTTTAGAACTAAGAAGCAGGAAAAAATAAATTGGTGCAAATCTGACTATTGTACATAATTTATTATCCTTTGGTCAGTCTCTTAGTCATACTAACAGAACAGTTTAAACAGCTATGTGTCATTTCATAAGCTGGCTGGAATATAATACAGGTGAGCTAAGTTTCTTATATTTCTTTCCCTAATTTCCCATTTTATTAAAGACAAGTTACCTCAGAATCAATTTACTTGCCAAATAAACTGTATTCTCAGTATATGGGGTCTGGTTATTTACAAAAAGTGCAATTAAAATAATTATTAGTCATCTAACCTTTCTTTGAAATTAGCTTTGCTGGAGGAAACATTATTGATGAGGTATCGGAACAGTTTTCCAACAGAATTTCTATTGACCTTATAAAGTCAACCTTAATTCCTTAATACAGTCTGGACACCTCTGAAACTATGTCATTCAGTCAAAGCCTTGGTAAAATAACCAGTGTATTTTATTGTTTCTTATACAAGAAGACAAATTCTTATTGAACTTATGCAAATAAATATATTGTCAGAAATTAATACTTACAGATGATTTTCAAATTCCAGAGAAACCAAGGAGAGAGAAAAATAAATGTTTCAAATTTTGTTTATAAATACATAATTTGATGAAAGTTATAAGTAGCTCAAAAGATGGAAAAATATTTTCTTGACTTCTATAAAACAGAATATATAAAGAATTAGCAACAATTTAAACAAAAAGTTATAAAAGTTAATTCAGTCCTGTGTCATTAATTTCTTTTCTGTTTGAGGTTAGGTCAGCAATACCTACTCATAGACATATTAACTTTATTTTTTAATTTAATTTTTATTAAATCAAAACTGTATACATTTATGAGGTACAATGTGATAATTTTATATTCAATGTGGAATGCTTAAATAAAACTGATTAACATAAACATCACCTCACTTATTTTTTGTAGCAAGACATTTATAATATACTCTTTTTTTTTTTAAGTGTACCCTTGTATTGGGCACCTTAGGTAAGATCTGACCAAATGCGCTCCCTCTCTCCTACCCTCTACCTCCTCTCCTCCCTCATCTTTGTAGACTACATTTGAGTTTTATCATTTGTATGAATGTGTAAGTGATTATATATTACTTTCAAAATAGCATTGAGTACATTGGAGAATATTTTTTTTCCATTATTGAGATACTTTACTAAGATAAGTATGTTCCAACTCCAAACAGGTACACATAAAAGATGTAAAGTTTCCATCTTTTTATGACTACATAGTATTCCATGTTATACATATTCCACAATTTGTTAATCTATTCATGGGTTGATGGGAATTTGGGTTGCTTCCATGCTTTGACAATTATGAATTGGGCTTCAATAAACATTATGGAGCAAATGTCTTTTTTATAAAATGATTTTGGTTCATCTGGTTAGATACCTAGTAATAAACTGCAGAATCAAACAATAGGTGGACTTTTTGCTCCTTGAGAATTTTCCATACTTCTTTCCAAATGGTTGTATTAGTTTGCTTTACTTGCAGTTCTCTTAGCTGTGCAGAAGCATTTTTAGTAATATATTTTTGGTGTTCCTTTAATTATCAGGAGGATCCTTCTCAAAGTATTTTCTAAGGCCAATATCTTCAAGGATTTTCCCCTCACTCTCTTCTAGTATTTTTATAGTTCCATGTGATAAATTTAAATTTTTTATCTAGTTAAAATTAATTTTTGTTAGAGGTGAAAGATGTGGGTCCAGTTTAAGTCTTCTATGGGCTACTAGTCAGTTCTTCCAGCACCATTTTGCAAATAAGGTATCTTTTCCCCAGTGCATGTTTTTATTAGGCTTATCAAAGATCAAATGATGATAAGTGACTGGGTCCATCTCTAGATTCTCTATTGTATTTCATAGATCTACACCTCTATTTTTGTGCCAGTACCAACCTATATTTGTAATATAACCTGAAGTCTGCTAACGTGATGCCTCCAGATTTGTTTTTATTTCTCAATAATGTATTGGATGTTAGAGACTTTTTTCTGATTGCATACAAAATAAAGTAATATTTTTTCAAGTTAAAGTATGACATTTGTATTTTAATAGGGATTGCATTAAATCTCTAGATTTCTTTTGGTAGTATAGATATTTTTAAAATGTTGATTCTTCCCAGCTATGAACATGGTACTTTTTTCCATTTGTTAACATGTTCTGCTAGTTCTTTTCTCAGGGTTTCATAATTCTCTTTATGGAAATATTTTGTGTCATTTTTTAGGTAAATTACCAGGTATTTCATCTACTTTGGCACTACTGTAAAAAGAATAGAGTCCTTGACTTTATTTTCAGCTTGACTATTGTTGATGTATATAAAAGCTACTGATTTGTATGTATTGATTTTGTATCCTGACACATTGATATATTCTTTAATCACTTCTAAGAACTTTTTAGTTGAATCCATGGGATTTTCCATGTTTAAGAATATGTCATCCACAAACAGTGAGAGTTTGACCTCCTCTAACCTCATTTGCAGATACTTGATCCCTTCTTTTGCTTGATTGTAATGGCTAGAACTTCCAGTACTATACTGAATAGCAGTGGCAACAATGGATATCCTTGCCTAATTCCAGAAATGAGTGGAAATGTTTTCAGTTTTACTCCATTCAATATGATATTGCCTATGGGTTTACTGTAGACAGCTTCTATCCATTTAAGGAATATCTCTTCTAAACCTATTTTATTAAATGTTCCAATCATGAAAGGATGTCAGATATTGTCAAAAGCATTTTCTGCATGAATTAATAGAATCATAATATCTTTTTTTTTATTTTATTTATGTGGAATAATACATCTGTAGATTTAAATTTGTTGAACCAACTTTGTAACCCTCAAATAAAACCAAATTGATCATGGTATATAATTTTTTTATGTGTCATTGAATTATGTTTGCCAGGACTATATTGAATAGTTTTGCATCAATATTCATTAACAATATTGGTCCACAGTTTTCTCTCTTTTGGGGGTACTTTCTTGTTTGTAGGGTCAAGGTGATATTTGCTTCATAGAATGCATTGAGGAGGATTCCTTCCTTATTTTATCAATATTTTGGAAAAGGTTATGTAATATAGGTACTCATTCCTCTTTTTTAATTTTTTTTATTATTTCTTAGAGCATAACCGTGTACATTAATGCAATCATGGGGTACAGTGTGCTGTTTTCATATACATTTTGAAATACTCTCATCAAACTGGTCAGCAAATTGTGGTACATGTACACCATGGAATACTATGCAGCCCTAAAGAAGGATAGCGACTTTACCTCCTTCATGTTTATATGGATGGAATTGGAAAATGTTCTTCTTAGCAAAGTATCTCAAGAATCGAAGAAAAAGTATCCAATGTACACAGCCCTACTTTGAAACTAATTCATAGCTTTTTATAGGAATGTCATAACCTAATTATAGCCTTAGAATATGGGAAGGGGTGGGAGGGGGAGTTAAGGGGGGTGGATGGTGGAGGGCGGGAGATTTTGTGGGCTCACCTCTCTGGTTTCCCTTGCAAGGGTACAAGTGAATCTTTCTAAAAGCAGAATAGGTACTCATTTCTCTTTAAAGGAGGTATCATAGAATTCTGATGTGAAGCCATCTAGTCCTGAACTTTTCATGTGGGGAGAGTTCATGTTGATGCTATTTCAGTGCTTGATATGAATCTATTAAATTTTCTAATTTTTTTCTTGTTGTGTGTAGGCAGGTGGTGTGCTAGCAGGTATTGATCCATTTCCTC
Organism: Galagoides demidoff; assembly: GCA_963574575.1. Taxonomy (NCBI): domain Eukaryota; kingdom Metazoa; phylum Chordata; class Mammalia; order Primates; family Galagidae; genus Galagoides; species Galagoides demidoff. The sequence continues at coordinate 29,877 of CAUYQV010055631.1, forward strand.
CAGATTTTCATATTTCTGAGAATAGAGTTTTTGTAGTAATCATTGCAGGTTTTTTTGAATTTCTGTATTATCTGCTGTTATTTACCCTTTATCATTTCTGATTTATATTATTAGAGATTTTTTCTTTTTTTAATTAAATGATAACTATGTACATGAATGCAATTCTGGGGTACAGTGTGGGTGTTTTCATATACAATTTGAAATATTTTCATCAAACTGGTTAACATAGCCTTCATGTCATTTTCTTAGTTATTGTGTTAAGACAATCATATTCTACTCTTAGAAAGATTCACTTGTACCCCTGTAAGATAAACCATGGAAGTTTTCCCTCTACTGGTTAGGCTAGCCAAAGTTTTATCAATTTTATTAATCTTTTAATGATTCCTTTGTTTTCAATTTCATTTAATTCTGCTCCAATTTTGGTTCTTTCTTTTCTTCTACTAGGTTTGGGGTTAGATTGTTCTTCCTTTTCCAGTAGCTTGTGATGACCCTTAAGTTGTTGATACTCTTTCTTCTTATTTTTGAGATGAGGGCTTCTAATTCTATAAATTTTTCTCTTAAGACTTCCTTGGCATTACAACATAGGTTATAATAATTTGTGCCTTAATTATCATTTTGTTCCAAAAATCTAATCATTTCGTTCTTATTCTTGTCTTTGGCCCAGCTATCATTTAGCCTAAGGTTATTTAGTTTCCATGACTTAGTTTGAGTGTGAAGATTTCTGTTGCTATTAAGTTCAACTTTTATTCTGTGATGGTACAAGAACATATAAGGAATCATTTCTATTTATTTAAATTTGATGAGGTTAGACTTGTATTGTAAGATATGATGAATTTTGGAGGATGATTCATGGGCTGAGAAAATATATATTCAGTATAATTAGGATGAAATGTTCTATAAATACATTTGTTTTAGGGTCAAGTTTACGTCCATTGTTTCTTTGTGTATTTTCTTTTTGGAGGATCTATATAGAACTGCCACAGGGGTCTTAAAATCTCCAACTATTATAGTGCAGAAAAATATCAAATTATTCATATACAATTGATTTGCTTTATAAAGTGAGGAGAATTCACGTAGAGTACATAAATGTTAGTTATTGAAATATCTTCATGTTGAGTGTTTCCCTTGATAAATATGTAGTTTTCATCCTTGTCTTTCCTTATCTTTGTTGGTTTAAATCCTATTACATCTGCAAATAAAATTGCAACCCCTGGTTTTTTTCTGATTTCCATTTGCCCCTAAAAGATGTCCATTCCTTCACCCTCACTCTTTTTTAACTTTTGAGGTAAGATGAGTGTCTTGTAGGCAATGGATATCTGGCCTGAGTTTTGTATCCAGTTAGCCAAACTGTGCCTCTTTAGAGGACAATTTAACCCATTCATATTGGTTGAGAGAATTGATAGGTATAGTAGCGTTTTGGCTGTAATATTTTTCAAAGGTCCAATAAATATTTTTAATCCTTTCACCATTTTGGAAGTTAGGGTTTTTTTTTTTTATAAATTCTGGGTGCGTTTACTTTGGTGGTAGACCGTTTTTCTGGTCATTATGAATAATGGGTCTGAGTGTTTCCTGTAGAGATGTTTAGTTATGGCAAATTTACTCAACATGTGTATGTCAGTAAAGTATTTGTTTTCTCCATCACAAATGAAACTCAGTTTAGTTGGATACAGTATCCTGGGCTGAAAATTGTTTTGTTTTACAAGATTTAATCTCAATAATTATCCTCGTCTGGCTTGAAAATTTGGGGCTGAAAGATCTGCAGTCATCCCTATATTTCTCCCTTTGTATGTAATGCTTTTCTCATGCCTGGCTGCTTGCCAGATTTTCTCGTTAATGTTAACTTTGGCAGGGTTGATTACAATGGGTGAAGTACTGGCTATAAGGTGGCAGGGCCCTGAATGGCTTGGGAGATGGTCAGAGAAGAACACCAGCTGCTTCTCCTCCTAGTACAACATTCATTTTCTCTTACTTCCTCTGCCAGAAGTCACATAGCCCCTGCATACTTTCTTTTTTATCTTTCCAGTAACTATGCAACGTTTATTCCCTAAATTTAGTCTTTATTCCATATGCTAAGATTTACATCATTTAGTAACCATTTTTAGATACTATATAAAGAAAGCCATTTCAACAGTTCAGGGCTGGCTGCAGTCTTAGCTGCTCCAGTCCTTCCAATCCCATCTTCATCTCTTGTGTTTTATTTCCTCATTCCCCACCATTCCCACTTAGTTTCATTCTCCATCTCCATGCTAGTTTGCAAAAGTTGGTACCTGACCAGGGACCTGAGGATAGGAAAGTGATTGTAAGTTGGTGTGGAAATTCTCCATGAGAAGAAAATTGAAGCTGTACAATTGGTAAGTATTTCTTGGGGATAATCATTGTCAGGAGTCACAAATTATGGGACAGACTGACTCAAAGGAGCATGAATTATTTAATCATGTACAAACACACCCTCCTTTTCAGATGATAGGTGTCTCTCCTGCTCTGAAAGAAGAACCTAAATATAATGAACCCCTTCCCCCTAAATTTCAACAGGAATTGTAAGATGAGGAATGAAAATATAATCAGAAGCGTTCCTCTCCTATCTCAAATTAATTGGGCTAGTGGCTATGGCTGGACTTTATGTCTTCCCTCTATATACACCTGTGCCTCTTTACCTGCTACCTTGCCCTTCCCATTTTGAATTTTCACCACTGCTACTTCCTTTTGCAATGCCAAAATAGAATTTAAATCACTTTTGTAAAAACCTTTGGAACAAGCTCATGCACAAGAAGATTTTTTAGTTGGCTTTTCTTGTTTTCTGGTCAGCAAAACTATAAATCAGCAGGACAAGTAAGAGAGCAGCCACTTTCTTTTAAAACTCTTAAGGAGTTGAAGCAAGCTTGTGTACAATATGTGCCAACCACCCTCTTTACTCTTTTATTAGTGGATACTTTGTCTAATGATGCTCTCCCTACTAGTGATTGGAAATCTGTTACTAAACAGATTTACTAAAGAGCTACTAAAGAGCTTGTCTCTTCAAGGGAGATTATTGGTTATGAAAGTCAAAGAGGGCTGATCATGCTGCAGAACAAGCAGAGCATAATCAGCAACACAATATTCCCTTTACTGCAGAAGTCCTCTTGACAAGAACCTCAAGCCCCTGTGGCTAATCAATTAAATTATCCACCTGAAGCCTATCAACAAATTAATCAATTAGCACTACAACCGTGGAGAAAACTGCATCCCACTGTTACTAAGAAAAAGGAACTAAGTAAAATCTGTCAGGGACCTGATGAAACTTATCAGGACTTTGTATCTTGCCTTTTACAGGCAGTCAGCAGCATTGTGGTTGACCTAGACACAGGAATGATTCTTATTAAACAATTAGCTTATGAAAATCCTAATTAAGCTGTCAGACTTCTGCCCACCAACATAGAAAAAAGGGCTCCATTTCAGATTACATTAAACTATGTGCAGACATAAAACTTTTTTTTATTAAATCATAACTGGGTACATTACTGCATTTATGGGTTCAACTAGTTAACATAGCCTTCACCTCACTTATTTAATTGTTTTGTTAAGACATTTATACTCTACTCTTAATAAATTTGACATGTACGCTTGCAATATGCACAGTAGTTGAGGTCTCACTGATTACCTTCACTTCCACACTGCCACCCCACCTCCTATTCCCTCCATCATTCTGGGCCATAGTTGCATTTTATCATTTGTATGAAAGTGTAAGTGATTATGTATTGGTTTCATAATAGTACTGAGAACATTGGCTACTTTTCCTTCTATTCTTGAGATACTTTACCAAGAATATGTTTTAGCTCTATCCATGCAAACATAAAAGAGGTAAAGTCTCCACCTCTTATGACTGCATAATATTCCACAATTTGTAAATCCATCAATGGGGCAATGGGCACTTGGGCTGCTTCCATGACTTCACAATTCTGAATTGGGCTTCAATAAACTTTCTGGTGCAAATATCTTTGTTGTAAAGTGATTTTTGATCATCTGGGTATATATACCTAGTGGAGGAATTGCAGGAACAAATGGCAGTTCTACTTTTAGTTCTCTAAGTGTTCTCCAAACTTCTTTCCAAAAGGAACATATTAGCTTGCATTCCCCCCAACAGTGCAGAAGTGTTCCCTTCTCTCTAAATCCATGCCAACATCTGTAGTTTTGGGATTTTGTTATGTGGGCTAATCTTACTGGAGTTAGAAGATATCTCAAAGTGGTTTTTATTTGCATCTCAGATGATTAAAGATGATGAGCATTTTTTTCTTGTGTTTATAGGCCATGAACCCATCTTCTTCAGAGAGGCTTCTGTTCAAGTCTCTTGCCCACAATGAAATGGGATACCTTGTTCTCTTCTTATTAATTAGTTTGAGTTCCCTGTGGATTCTAGTGATCAAACCTTTGTCAGAAACATAACCTGAAAATATCTTTTCCCATTCTGAGGGCTGCCTGCTTGCTTTACTTACTGTGTTCTTGGCTGTACAGAAGATTTTTAGTTTCATTAGATCCCAGTAATATATTTTTGGTGTTCCTTCAATTGTCAGGGGGAGGGGCTCTTACTGTAAAATACTCTCCTAGGCCAATTACTTCAATTCTTTTCCCTGAACTCTCTCCAAGTAACTTTTTAGTCTCATGTCTCAAGTTTAAATATTTTGTCCACTGAGAATCAATGCCTTTTTCAATTTCTTAAGTTGTGCTATATTTTTTCTCTATGTCCATGTCCTTGGTGACTTTGTTTTTGAATTCATTAATTTCTTGAGACAACTTTTGAACTATTTTTTTGATTTATATTTGCATCTTTTCCTCCACTCTGTTCATCTTATTTACCATCCATATTCTGAATTCTGTCTGATACATGAGTGATTTCTCTATGGATGATATTTTCTGATGTATCTCCTTTGTTTTCCCTTAAGCGAGTTGATCTACTGCAATTTCACATGCTGTCAGAGTTCTTCTGTTGGTTCCTCTCTAAGTATTTTCTTACATTTGGCAATTAACACTGGTGAGGGTTAACTGGAGCTCACCAACCTTACACCAATGAGCCTTACAAAAGTTCCTTTCAAAGCTGCAGCCAGAGACTCTGAGGAACAGATTGGTAAGATAAAACAATGTGGCTCTGTCTTGATGACAACCTGCCTCTACTCAATCCTAATAAGTCATGGTATTATGCTGGAATCTCAACTAGGGGAAGATCCTTATACCTGAGGTATCCCCACACCCTACCTGGAGGAGAATCATTCTCTCTCCACTAGAATATCACCACTAATCAACCTTGGAGCATCCCTGAGTGGACATTCCAGGTCAAAAGCTCCAATAGGATTATCCTAGACCGTACAAATACTCTCACCTGAAAGTGTTCAAAGGGTCACCAAGTGGTCAGAAAGCAGAAATCTATAGGCAGATTCATCTGCACAATCCCAAGAGGCTGGAGCATGATGCCCTCCTGTGGGAAGGTGACTTAGAAAAGATTGCCTGCCAACATCAGAACTAGGGCATCACTGACTCCACCTACACCACTAATTCCACCCATCTCACTGACTCGGTGGGCGTGACCATCTCTGTGCACATCCCTCTCATCCTGTCTCCCCAGCTTTTACATGTGCCACTGTTTCCATGCTGCTATATGGCAGCTCACACAATGCCCAAGCATCTCAGTGCATTCACCAAACACTCCAGGATTTGTAGTGGGCATATCTTCAGGCAGCCAAGATATGGTGGATGAGAGAACTGTGTATTCAGATTTGCAGAGAAAATTTTTGCTCACTTTTGTGCCAGGCCGGATGATACCTAGGCTCAGATGTGGGACCTCCCCAGAGGAGGACAGTGATCAGTGTCTAGAGGCTCTCTTCCATGGGGTAATGTGAGAGGTTCTTTGTTCCTTGCTCACTTGCAGAAGACCCTCAGTAGGCCTCCTGCTTGGGGGCAGGTGGTCTGCTCTCCTCTTGACAATGGGCTTTGTACCTGGTATTTGTTGTCTTTATTCCTCTTTCTTAGAATCACAGCTTGACTCAGAAGAGATGATGTGCAACTCTATTTTCTTTGCATGCTCAGCTCCCCACCTCCAGCTTCACTGAGTCCACTTCTGTCCAATATCTCTTCCTCTGGATAGGAAACTCTGGTGAAAGCTGCTTGAAGTAGGCCATAATGAATCCTCTTGAAACACACATGTTTATTCAGACTATTATAATAATAATTATTATTATTGAGACAAAGTCGCACTATGTTGTGCTTGGTACCATGGCATCACAGCTCACAGCAACCTCAAACTCTTGGGTTTAAGCAATTCTCTTGCCTCAGCCTCCCAAGTAGTTGGGACTACAGGTGCCCACCACAAAATCCGGCTATTTTTTTTTGTTGTTGCAGTTGTCATTGCTGTTTAGCTGGCCCATGCAGGTTCAAACCCACCACCCTCGGTGTATGTGGCTGGCTCCATAACCACTGTGCTACAGGGCACCGAGCCCAGACTATTATTTTTAATTATCTAATTTATTTACCCTCATTACCATAATTCAAAGGCCACTTTTCTCCAGAGTTAAGATGATACATCAGCCAGGCTATTATAGTAAAATTTCAATGTCTTTTTAGTTACAAGTTATACCCATACTGACACCAATCAGACAAAATACATCCATATAGGCTGAGCTGTCATTGGGATAGAGACCTGAGCTCCTATAATACAGACCAGATACAGAAATATCAGATTTCTTGAGAAAAAAAAAAAAAACAGAACTGATGAGAACTAAAGTTCTCAAAACACAACCAGAATGAAGTAGGCAGACCTTAATGATGATGGTAGCAGTTGGATAAGAGTAGAATCCAAAGTCTCCCAGGAGAAATCTCCCAACAACACTTCTAGGAGCCTCTGAGCACTGAACTCCCAGGCCACCTGTCAAAGCAACCACTTTGCTTCCCTGGCACAGCACTTACTAGAGCAATCTGGGGTCCCTTCATGGTTGCCAGAAATGTTGTTGGATGAAAAGGGTCCAACCTCCTGTTTCTGTCAGCCAGTGTTTAGAGAAGGGAATAGGTCCACCAAACTTTATTTGCCTGAAGGTCAGTTATTATGTAGAACAATAAGAGTAGTCTCTCAAAGACTGTTCTATTCTACCATTTCCAAAACCACAGTTTTATATATAAAGGTTAAAAACAAAGACCACATTAATTTTTATTTTAAGAAAAAGTAGCACAACTCAATGACTTATTACATTTCAAATTCAAAAATTAATTTCCTAAATCAATCCTCCTAAAATTCTAGAGATAGGCATCTTTAGGATGGAATATAAATTTATAAAATACAAGTGGATGAAATGAAGTGAAGGTCATGTAAGACCTAAACTGACCAGCTATGTCCAGACCAGTTGTGTTGTCTCAGCTATAGCCTGAGTAATTCTGTCTTATTCTCACTATGTATTCTTTTAATAAGATCCTACTACCTAAGGCCCCCACTGTGTGTTAATATCTGGCAAGCAGAGCGAGATGCCTGACTACCAGCAGAAGGATGGAGGAAGGGGTAAAAGTATGTTCTCTAACGGCAGATACATATTGGTTAAGGACAATAGAATTAATGGAAAGTCTTTTGAAATACCTTTAACACAGAGGACAGAGTTACAGAAATTCATTTATGATGGGGAATAAATGAAGGATGACCTAGATTTCCTGAAGACGAGTTCAAAATTGCAGACTAAAATAAAATCTTAAGGCTCCTCTCTCAGTGACTAACTGACTTGTTAAAGGACAAAGAGGTTCCAGCCCTCTGTTACAAAGAGGTTCTAGCCCTCTGTTACAGCCAATATGCAGATATGGGGATGGGTCCACCAAATTTTATTTGTCAGAAGACCAGGATTCTGGAGAACAGTGAGAGTAGCCTCTCCAAGACTTTTTTGTTCTATCATTTCCAAAGTCAAAGTTGTAAACATAGGAGTTCAAAGCAAGGGCCATACCAACCCCTATTTCAAATAATAATCAACATAACTCAGGGACCTATTACAACATTCTAATTTAAAAGTTAATCACCTAAATTAATCCACCTAAACTACTCAAGATAAACATCTCTAGGGTGGAAGCTAAATTTACAAAACAATAAGAAACTGAGACAGAAGGCAAGTCACTTAGGACTTAAACAGAACAGATCTGCTGTGTCATGTTGGCCCTAATCTGAATGACTCCATCTTATTCTCACTACATGTGCTTTCAGACTGGACCCCCACTTGGCCAGGAGGATCCCTAATACTGAGTTGCTACTCTCACTATTCTTCAGAATTATTGACCTTCTAACAAATGAAGTTTGGTGAACCTATTCCTGACTCTGCATATTGGCTGAGAGTGATAGGTGGCTGGTCCCTCTTTGTCCAGTAACATGTTCAACAGTTCCAAAAAAATTAGTGTTGTATGTGTTAATGACTAGACAATATTGTTGATTCACATTAATATGTAAAAGCTGACTTTTCTCCTTTTGGAGGAACAGAGTGTCACTTTCTAATCAAATGTTAAAAGCAATAGAGAAAAACAGTAGAATAGATGGAAATCTGGAGAACCCTGCTTTAGTCCTGAACCTGCCTGATTTTAGCCCAGGTATGTCAGCTGTCTGGAACTTAGTACCTTCATTGAAAAAGTATGGAAGTTAGACTGCCACAACTAGAAGAGTTTTTCTAATTACAGTTTATAAAATGCAGGGAGAAGTTTTGTGAATGAAAGGAATTAATATGTATACATTTTCATTACTTGGTTAAATATTTTTCCTAGATACTTTAATTCTCCCACTGAAGATCTAGATATACTTATAAAGGCAGTGATAAGAAATAGAGGTATATTAATGTATGATTACAATTGTTAAAATACAAGATTACAAAAAATTTAGTTTAAAGATTTGAACTGGTTTTACTGCAATTCTAGAATCACCAAACACAATTCAACAAAATAGAATAATTGTTAAAATGCATAAGATCAGAGGAGGTTCATTTATAGACAAAAGGCTGAAGAAACAGAAACAAAGAACAAAAAGCAGATTAGTCTTTTCTTTCTTTCTTTTTTTTTTTTTTTTTTTTTTTGGCCAGGGCATGGAGGCAGAACAATAGAAAGATAACTGGTGAGTTAACATCATGTTAAAGCAAGTTATTCTTTTCTGAAAGGATTTATCATGCCAACTGAAGATTCAAACTGGCCTATATAAGGAATTGGCCATTACCCCTTTCCCTTGATTTCTAAGTTTCAGTTTTGTCAACATCAGATGTTTACTATCGTCTGTTGGGGATTACTCCAGGATTTTAGTCTGAAACAATGTCCTCCTACAACTCCTGTTTAATACTATCATAATATAGTGTGATTAGTGCTAAAGCTAGAATTAAATATAATAAGAATGCTCAAGAAGAGCATGTTAATCCATCTTGTGGCTAGTGGGCAGTCTAGGCATAAATTTTATATTGTCAGGAGTTCTTACTCAGACTGTGCCAGGACACACAGAATTTGGGTAATCAGGCTAAGCCTTCCTCAGTGAGTCAACATGGCCGGAACAGAAATAAAACTAGATGAAAACATAGGACCTGGGTATTTTCTCCTCCTCCCATGTCTGTTAAAGCCAAGTTCATGTTTCCCACCCAGTTTCTCATGACTGTCTTGCACATCCAGGTCTTTAAAACATCCTCCCATCAATAGTTACTGAATGGAGTACACCTTTTTTTGTTTGTTTGTCTAAAAAAACACAGTTACAAATAAAAAGATTTTAAGAGACACATCAACCAAATGTAATGTATGAACCATGTTTAGGTTTTTCTGTCAGTTGTAGGAAATTTGAAGGGATTTTGTTAAGCTGGTCTTATTGAAATATTAAAAGAGCAAGTTTGACTCCATTTTACCATTTACTCCTTTTCTATTACATTCTGTTACTATCAAAACTGGTTCATCTTATTTGCCCTCCCATTGCGTAACTGTGAATTCATTCAACTAAAATTGTTAGTAATGTAAGTTACTGACTGCACTTGTGATTATGTCCCTGGTGATTATTGCTTTTTATGATCATGCTGTTATGATCCACACCTGTAAGTCCTCCTCCCTATATTTCCCTTAGGACTTTGTGGTTTGTACCAGTTTTGTAAGGGAGAGAAAAAAATGCTATTTGCTCTCATGAACGTAGCATTCTGCAAACTGACTAACTGCCCTACCCTAGTGATTCCCTCTACCCTTTTAACTGCTGTTTTCACTTCTGTAACAATACTTGCTTGCCCCTCTGAAAAATTTTCTCTTGTAAAAACCAGAACCTCAGATAACTCAGGGCCATTCTCTGAACCCCTATTTTGGGTATGAGGCAGTTGCTAGCTGACTCTTCAATAAAGGGACTCTGCTGTGAATTTGGCTTGCTTGGCAGTGTGGTCTTTGTGGAACTCCTGGGCACAATAATTATTATTGACAATTTTTAATAACATTGAAGGAATCATAGGTGTTTATATTAGGTGTCATAATGGCATAGTGGTTGTGCAAAAAAAGAATAGTCAAAACAAAGCTGGTCAATGGAAAAGAAGCCCCACTCTGTAAAACAATTTAAAGAGGTTTATTCAGAGCCAAATTTGAGGACCATTCCCTAAGCCATACCCAGGAAGCGAGTGGACTTGTGGTTGGATTACATTTTGGTTTTATAAAATTCAGGGAGACATAAATTACAGGTAAAGTCATAAACCAATGCAAAAAAAAGCACGCATTGCTTTTGCCTGAAAATGTGGAAAATCTCAAAGGAGTGGAGGGCTTAACAAGTTATGGTGAACATGAAGATTCTTTAGGTGACAATTGCCTAAAAAAAAGTAGGCTTTGTCTCAAAGGCAAGGAGTCATTGGAAAGAAATGTTGAATAATCAGTGACAGACTACTGGATGTATGCCAAGACTCAAGTGGTTTGTTTTGTGTATTGAGGACCTATAGGCTTGACTTTTATAGCCTTATGCCCATTAATGAGTTGCAGACATGTCTTCAACAAGTGAGGGAGGCATGGTGAGGTGTAAGTTGATCTTTCTCATGGCTAGCAACTCAGTTTTATGCTATCCTGTTGGCAAAAAAGGGATCCAGTCAGTCGGATGCTAGGGAAAGCCATAAGATTTTATTTAATTCACACACCTGAAGACACAGTGTTTGTGATTTGCTTTACAATACTCTGACAATTGTAGACAGATAGAGTAAATAAATGGGGCATAGAAAAGTATGATTGACAAAATATTGATAATTTTTGAAGCTGAATACCCAGGAACTTATTATACTACTTTATTTTTCTGTCTGTTGAAAATTTACATAATAAAAAGGGCGAGGTTTTTTTGTTTGTTGGTTGGTTGGTTTGGTTTGGTTTTCCCCTTTACAATAAATAGAGTAAAAATGTTGCCTTTGCACCCTAGGTAACCTGGACCTAAGAGGATGTCAGTATCAGTGAGGGACTGAAATGTAAAATACTATTTCAAGTCTTAAAATGTAGAGGTAAGTAAAGTCATGTTTTTAACCCTGTGTGAGCCTTATCACAAAATCAGCAGGTGGTTCGCATTGAATCTAGTTGGTGGTTTCTGTGTCACTGAGAAGAGCTTCTACTTTAGTAATTACTGTATGTTGATAAAAAATTTGAAGGTTTTGATGCAAATTGGGATTTATTCAGCTCTGATTTCAAATGGGGGGGTGGGCTTTAAAGACTAATGGGTGGAAAAAATCTCTTAAGGGAACAGTGTCTTGGTGTCAACCCTGAAAAGAACTTCTATATACCTTGGTTCCTCAATTTCTGCCAAAACCTGAAAGGGAAAATCATAGTGCTTTAAAGCCATGAAAGTATGAGACATAAGAAGTTATGGCTGAGGAAAGAACTGTCAGTACAACAAAATTTACAATTCAATGGAAAAAAGGAGATCAAGAAGAAAACAAGAAAGTGGTAGGGAGAGAATGACCGATCAGCAAATAACACATAAGCCAAAGAGAAGAAGATTTCATAAAGCATATGATTAACAGAACTTTGCATCTGCAGAAGCTCAAGCCCAAAGAGGCAAGTGACTTTTTCATACTAGTGTTGGAGTTTGAGAAGATTTTTCTAAGGATTGAGACCACACTATTGCCTTCTAGATGAGCTGCCTTTTTTGAAGGAAGCAGAAGCTGCCCCTGAATGATTAAGGCTCTTGCCTCTAATGGGTGTCTAATATCTGTTCTCCTGATTGTTGTTTTTCCTCCTTCCAATCACTGAAGATATTCTACTTCCTATTTTTTTTATTGCAACTGCTGCAGGCCTTATTTATTTGTATGGACTTTTTGACCATTCTCTTTGACATTCTCTGCTGTTGCTTCCCTTGAGTAAGTTGTTTTCCTTCCCTAGGCCTGTTTCCTTAGCTATAAATGGAGCAGGGTTGAAAATAACCCCAAATATATTCAGTTTCTTTTCTTTCTTTCTTTTTTTTTTAGGCAGAGCCTCAAGCTGTCACCCTGGGTAGAGTGATGTGGCATCACAGTTCATAGTATCCTCCAACTCCTGGGTTCAAGTGATTCTCCTGCCTCCACCTCTGAAGTACCTGGGACCACAGGTGCCCACCACAATGCCCTGCTATTTTTTTGGTTGCATCCATCATTGTTGTTTGGCAGGCCCAGGCTGGATCCAAACCTACCAGCTCAGGCATATGTGGCTGGCACCCTAGCCACTTGAGCCATAGGTGCCGAGCCACCAAAATATATTCAAAGATATTTGTGCATATTACTTCTAATAGCAACAAATTGAAGGTAAATATAATGCTGAATGAGAGAAAAATGGTACACTCACTAAATGGAATATTATGAAACTATTAGAATAATAAAGAAAGATAGAGAGGTAGTATAACATGATGATTAAGAACAAAGATTTTAGAAGCTGAATCTGTGGGTCTGAATCCCAGCTCCTATCATTTACTAGCTCTATAACCATAGAAAATTTAACTCCTCTGTGCCTCAATTCCCCATTTTGTAACAACGTCATACAGCTATAATGCACATTAAATGAGTTAATATATAAACATAATTCAAAAAGTGCCTAGAATACAGCAAGCATTATGTTAGTGTTTTCTAAGCAAATATAATGAGATTATAGTCAACATGTCTATGAGGTATTAAGAAATACAGCATATAAAATTGGATTTAGTAGAAATACTACTGTTATATAAAGAATTAAAAATAATAGAGTTCAAGATCACAAATGTCTTCATTATTATCATTATATAAAATACATTAAAAACACATGGAGAGAATAAAATGATGTGGAATTAAACAGAATTCAGGCTGCTAAATTGCATGTAACATCATTGTATAAACATATTTTTAAAACCTTGAAAACTACAGGCTATAAAATGTGAGGCTGTTCACCTATAATTAAACAAATATTTAAATCAAACCTATTACATTTGAAATGTAAATATGTTTTAAGTATACATGTTAGCTCACTGCTAGTGTTTCTGCCTAACAAGCTAAAAAGAGGCAGTTCCACCTGGACTGGCACATTAAGCAAATAGTGTCAGATCAAGCCTTTGCATTGTTACCTGGGTAGAAAATTGGACTAGAAGTAGGCTCTGACTAGAAAATAAACTGGTCATTTACCCTAGGTCATTACAGTCACTCCAGAAAGGAGACATAGTCTCAATCAAGGAAGGCTGAAATGCTAGGTGTAACACTGAAGCACCTCCCTTTACACAATGCCTAGAGCCAAGCACAATTCAGGAGAATGTATGACTATTCTGGTCAAAATAAGAGTATGGTCATTCATCTTTAGTTGAATTAATTATTTGAGGTCCTGCAGGAAAATGATGTCCAAGGGAGAGAAAGAACAGCCAGACACCTGAACACCCATGTTTAAAAGAGGAAGGCCTTTATTTCAGCCAACGGAGCTATCGCAGACCAGAGTCCAAAAGTGGTTGCACTTCCTGACTGGCTTGGTATTTTTCCTTGTATCTCCAGCCAAGGGTTCCTTATCCTCAGGCACCATTCTCAGTGGTCAGTTTGAATTGAGCTAGAGAAGGTGGGTGTGGGCTGTGGGCTTTTACAGAAGCAGAAACATTAGTTTCAAGTCCTAGGAAGTTAAGTTTCTACAAATTCCTAAGAACTGAATCACCATAGGGAGGACTTTTCAGGATTGTCCTTGGGCTCCTGTGAGAAGACTTTTGTTTTTTAGACTTTATTGTTTTCCAGCTATTCTCTCTCATTCCCTCCTTTGAAATTATATATATATGTGTGTGTGTGTGTGTGTGTATGTATATATGTGTGTATATATATATGTATATATATAATTTTTTTTTTGCATTTTTTTGCTGGGGCTGGGTTTGAACCCACCACCTCCAGCATATGGGGCCAGCGCCCTACTCCTTTGAGCCACAGGAACTGCCCAGACCCCATATATTTTTTAACTTGAGGTCTCATTATAAGCTTGCTCCTGTAGGAATAAGCAGTATTTCATATAGAATGCGCGTGACGCAGTTTTTTTTAAATTTTTATTGACAACCTTCTTAATTATCAAACCAATAGCCCTGAATACTAGTGGGAGGAAGCAGGGAATAATTAAGTAAACTCCCTCTAGGGCTTTAAATTCTCTAAGGATTGAGTAGTTACCTCACAATTTTTGAGGGCTGTATCCATTCCAGGTCTGCTCTAAGACATGGTCCAATGTCTGGATTATTTTTTCTGTTTTTTCTAACTTCCCTTTGGTCATCAATTTGCAATGCTAGCTCCAGGGTGTTACATTGACCCACAGAGAAATCTGCTTTCAACACTTTTTTCGTGAGCACAATATTCGTTTTGCTTTAGTCCTGACTCTGTCCCAGTGCCTTCTATCACACACTTCTACCTTTCACATTCGACCCCACACCCCTTTTCTACAAAATCTAAGGCACAGAGGTATTTTTGATTTGAATTATAGCTTCTTTCTTAGCTCTTTTCACTGTAACCCATTAACATGGTATCATAGGCATCAAACTTCAGAGTCACCTGGCTGGGCTTTCTTACTTTCCTGATCTGGACCAGCACTCAAACTTCAGGGACTGTGACTCCCCTTGAGTCCTCCCCCTGCCAGGCCTCAATTATACCACAGAGGTGGGGGCTCCATGGGTTTTTGACCTTTCCTGTGTCATGTATTATGTCTGATTATGAGTGCAAATTCCCTTGTGGGTGCCTTAGCACACATAAAAGATATAAAAGAGTAATGCCATTGTCACATTTTGTCCTACCTTAGTGGTGTGGGTTCACAGATAACCTCCTCCTCCCCCTTTCCCAAAGTCCCCTTTTCCCAAGGTCCAAAGTCTGATTACAACAAGTCCTGTGAGAAATTTTATCAGGCTTCAGCCATGCATTGACCACTCAGCTCCTGGTCTGTGGCTGAAGCAGGGAATGTTGACCACCTCAGAGTTACTTTGCAGGGGTTGGCTGGATGTGTTTTTGCCTCACATGGGGGCAGTGAAGCTCTCGTCAGCCTGCTGTGATGGTTTTAGTCATAGGTCCCTTTGACCTTGGTCTGGATGATGGTGTATGGTCCCTTTTACCTTGAATTGAATGGGATCAGATACCAGTCTTTGACCAGACTTCATCCTCTGGAGAGAAAGGGTGGACAGACACAAAAAGACTAACAAGAGCACAGTCAATTGTTCATTACCTGAGTGGAAATCCTCTTTGTTTCTCTTTATAGGGCTTCTATTTGCCTGTGCAATTTGATCTCTACCAGTTCTTTTACAAGTCCCTGGTAAATTGCCAAGGATTGGTGGTGGCCTGTTATAAATTATCTCAAAAAGGGAGTACCTTAGCCCCTTAGAACTGGTACATCTAATGTTGAACAAGACCAGTGGCAAGGCCTATACCAAATTAAGCTTTGTTTCCTGGAATAGTTCGATGATGCCTGCTTTTATGATTCTATTCCTGCTCTCTACCCTTCCCAAGCTTTGAGGCCTATATGTCGCATGTAGTTTCTAGGTGATGTTCAAGACTTTGACTGTCATCTGCACTATTTCTGCTATGAAGGCCAGTTTGTTGTCAGATCCAGTCAGGAATGGCAACCCCTAATCTGTGGGATGATTTCTCTGAGCAACATTCTTATCACTTCATGAGCCCTCTTTTTCTGGTGGGGAAGGTTTACACCTACCCTGAGTATGTGCAGACCTTAACTATTGACTATGGGTTTTACCCACGTATGGGCAACTCTGTATAGCCCACTTGCATATCTTCAAAAGGGGCTTTCCAATAGGACTGAATTTCAGGTGTCAGGGTTTGTCCCTGTTGAGCACTGTGTTGGTTCCACATCACAAGGTGCTGGCTGACTTTCTTGGCAAGGGTGACCAAGAGGTAAATGTTAAAGTATGACCACAGAACTTCTCAACTTTTTTTACCTGTCCTAAGTGAATAGCCTCAATCATAGCAAGGACAACTGCTGGCCCAAAGAGATAGGGTACTAACACTTACACATCTGGCAGCCACTTCGATCTTTCTGCAGAATCTCTAGCTCCCTCTTGGTTTATCCATTCCTTTTACCCTTCAGAATGTACAACAGCTAAGTTCGAGGCCCATGGTATGAAAGGGGCAACAGTAGTAGCCAAATATGGGAAGGTTGCTGCATTCTTATTTTCAATGTCTGTCTTTGCATTCTTCTGTGACTCCTGGCTTCCTGCTTTTTGGTACCCCCAGAAATAGATGACTTCTACTTACTTGGGTTTCCATACAGCCTTCAGCAGCTGCAGAATTTCACTTGAGTATTTCAAATATTTTCTTCCTACTCTTAGAAGCCCCATTTCTCTGTGAATAGCCCTATGTACATGAGGGTAAGGAAAGCAAACCATGAATCTGTGAAAATGTTCATTCTTTTTCCTTCATTCAGTTCTAATACTTGAGTCAATGCTATCAGCTTGGGCCTCTGAGGGGATGTACCTTGGGGTAATAACTGCTTCAGTCACCTCAGTCAGGGTAACACCTTCATTTTCCACTAGAGTTGGCAGAGCTTCTCCTACCTACAAAGAGCTCCAAGTCTGGATTTTTCAGAGGATGGTCCTGCTCAAATACACAGCCTCAATAACATCTACATAGTCATTTTCAGTTTCCCCATCCCCTACTTGGAGTAAAGTGGCAGGATTCAAAGAAAATACAACCTCTATAACCACCCTTGGATTTTACACAGTCTTGGGCATGGTAACCATCCTTTTGAGACCCTATAAAGTTGTTTAGAGAGTTAAGCAACTGGTTAAGAAGACCTAGCACCAGGGCTGCTTGAAGTTCTTCCTTCGGTCTCTCAAAAGCTTTTGGTTGGTCAGATTTCCACTGTATTGGGTCTTTCTCTCCCCCTTTTTTGGCTTCATACAATGATTTGACCACTCCATATGTTTCACAAGGATTTCATAGTACTCCCCAGGGATTTCATCTGGGTTCTCCATGACCTCAGCTACCTTATATATGTTTGTGGCTTTCTAGGTTCTCTACACTGACAGGGACAAAGTCAAGATGGGGTACAGGGTAAGAGAATGAAACCATTTAGCAGTCATCCCTTAAGATAATACTTAGTTTTAAGAGTCCCTATAGAACTGATCTATAGTTCTGGGCAATTCAAGTGAATATTTCTGAAAATCAGTTGAGTGCAGGATCACTTGTCAGACCATGTTGTAGCCTCACTACTTTTTGGGAAATCTTTATTTAGGTTCCAATTTCTCTTGAGGTATCTATATAGACACAGAAGATAGTGCTTAATACTGCACAGATTTTCCCAGTGTTGCCAACAGGCTATGTTTGTTGAGCCTTAAGGCTTTTTCAGTTTTATCCATCAGTCTTAGAATTAGAGAAAAATCTCTAATCACATTTCTTTTGCAATATAGTATGGATATTTGGACAAGTATTTTCAACAATCTTTCATAATGTTACTTCCTGGGAAGTCATACCAAAATATGTCAGGGACATGTACTTTGAGATAAATATTTTTAACTTATTTTTATTTGTGTGACCAATTTGAAGTTAAAAGATTTTGCATATTAAAACCTAATATGTTATCTCAGGGCTAAGAAGTAGGAAAAAAATGGAGGAAATATGACTAATTTATGTAATTCTATATTCTTTTACCAGTCTCTTAGTGCTGCTTAACAGATCAGTTTAGTTAAACAGCTATGTCTCCTTCATATAAGCTTACATTGCAAACAAGGGTGAAACATAATATAGGTGGAATATAATATAGGCCACCGTGATTTAAATTTTGTAACCATTTCTCTCTCTCTAATTTCTCATTTTAATAAGAAAAATTATAGCAGAATAAATTTAATTGCAAAAATAAACTATACTTTCAGTTTACTGGATCTTATTTGCACAAATGCAGTAAGAATAATTACTAGCCATTTAGGCTTTTCTTTCTTTTTAAACTGGCTTTGCTGGAACCTTTTATAAGGAATCTTGGGCTAGACTTGAAAGCCTCTCATGAGCCCAGGCTTCATCTGTGCCATTAGATACCTGTATGCATTGGGTAAATTCCTCTTCTCTTGAGGTTACAATGCAAATTAGGATTCCCACACTTGTGAGAAAGTGAAATTCTTTACTCACCTTAAATCAGGAAACGTCATTAATGAGGTACCTGGCCAGTTTTTCCAATGAGTTTCTTTATTGGCCTTATAACATCAACCTTAATTTCCTAATGCAGTCTGGACACCTGTGAATATGTTATTCCTGTCAAGGCCTTGGTAAAATAACCATTACCATTCATTGTGTCCTATATAAGAAAGCATATTTTATTGAATATATGAAAATAACTGTATTGTCCAAAATTAAGAATACTTACAAATGATTTTTAAATTCCAGAGAAATCAAGGAGAGAGAGAAAATAAACATTTCAAATTATGCTTATAAGTATATACATTGCTGAAAGCTATAAATAACTCCAAAGATAGAAAAGATTTTCTTGACTTCTGTAAAATAGAACACAGAAACAATCATCAATGTTTCCAATAAAAAGCCATAACAAATCACTTCAGTTCCATGTAACTCATTTTTGTTCTGTTTGAAGTTAGGTTACCAATACTCAATGACATGTTAGCTTTCTAATTAAAGCCTTGGAAATTTTCTCTCAGTCCAATGGTATTTAATCTCCCAAGTTATCAGAAATTTGTATTCAAGATAAATTGTCACACTTTTCATTACTTTTCTTGAAGGACAAACTTTGGACTTAGGCAGTTACAAAAACTACTTTCTGATTTTTTGATTCATATCAAAAAATTATTTTTGGGGGATGGAGCAAGATGGCAGCCAAGTAACAGCTTCTCTGAAACTGGGAGCAGTGAGATTGGGGAGAGAAGACACCAGGCATTTCTGCCTTTGGGCTCTGGCCAGAAACATGTTTGGGGATGCAGGGAGACAGTGAGGGACTTCTGGACTCCAAGGGAAGGACAAAAGCAGTGGAGAAGGAGAAAGTGGTTGTGAATGGGCTGCCACAGCTGTAACTACAACAGCAGCAAGCTTACAGACAGGGCAAGCTTTCCCTACAGATTGTTTTGATTGTTTGGACTTGGGTACTTGGTTGAATTACCTTGGGATAACTTGGGAAAGAGTGTGGGTGACTTTAAGCATTGTCCAGGGCATAAGACTGAGCCACTGGCCCAGAACACAGCTAACATTATTTAGCTATGTGCCATGCACACAGCCATTGTAGGAGAACTGTCCCTGAAAGCTCTGCCTTCAGGTTCACAGAGTTAGGCTCTGAATGAGAGACCTTGGATGAGTGATACAGTGACTATGCAGCTCCAAAAGCTGGGACTGAGATGCCAGGGAAGAGCAGAACTTTCAGTGTTTGACAGTGGGAGACCTTGCAGCCTTGGCCCTCAGGGCATAGAGTGAGCCATTTTTGGAACACTGGATAAGTGGGCAGCCACTTCAAGAAAGATCCCAGTGGCAAGTGCTTTCCTGGAAAAACTTCTGCTTAGCCAAGGTTAATGTTTTAAAATGTCTTTTAAGCATGCTGAGGAGAGATTCAGGGTCTCAATCCTACAGGGGTTGAGGGCAAAGTAGTCAGTGGAGGACTCCAATCTTCATCTCATACAGTTGTATCAGCATTGTGTTTAGCATCTCATACCCCAGAAGATCACCTGTTGCCTAGACAATATTCAGCAAGATATATACACTGCTTTGTTTTTCTTGTTTTTTTCAACTTTCCCCCAAGAGTCTTCTTTATTTTTCTTTTCTTCATTTTTCTAGTGCAAATATAATTTTCCATTGTTGCCTTCTTTAATAGTAAGTTCAATTTTGCCAGTGTTCTGCCCCTGTTATTTGTTTTTCCCCCACTTTTATCCTGTAAGGTCTTCTTTCTGTTTGTTTTGGTTTGATTTATAGTATTTTTGTCTTTCCTATCATCTATTTTGTGGAGTTGGGGTACTGTGTCTGTTCAGGTTGGCAAAGAGCTGCTTACCTCAAGGGAACCACCCAACCCAGCACCCCCAGAGGCTGGGGGTTTTTAAGGTGTGGGTCAAAGTACCTTAATGTGCAATTCTACTAATCCTGTCTCCCTATTTCTGTACCTCTCTTTTTTGTTGTCAATATTCCCATTTACTCACCTCCATCCTTTCTCTTTTAACTTTTTAAAATCTCTGTTTTCCCCTTCTTTTTTATTTTATTAATCATCATTGTGTGCATTAATGCAGTCATGAGTTACAATTTGCTGGTTTTATATACAATTTGAAATATTTTCACCAAACTGGTTACCATAGCTTTAATGTTTTTCCCTTTTTGCTCTTCATTCTTCTCATCCTTTTAGTCCTGTACCAAAAGGACTCACTGAAACCTTAGGCCAGAGGAATGGTAACTTAAAGACCAAGAGGAAATTAAAGGAAAATTAGGGCAATGAAACAGAGAAAAGAAAACACGCATGAGGAAGAAACAGCAGAAAAATCCTGGCAACATGAAAATCCAGTCCAGAGCAACCCCCTCCTCCAATGACTGTGAGGTAGCTAATTCAGAGGATTCCACCTATAAAGAAATGTTAGAACTGACAGAAGGAGAAATTAAAATACAGATTACAAAAAAAAAAAACACACCAGAATCAAATAAAAGATGAATGATATGAAGAATATAGAAAGGTATGGCAAAGCTGAAGGAATTGAAGCAGTCAATTAGAGAACATAAAGATGTAACAGAAAGTATCAAAAAGAGATTAGACCATGAATAAGAAAGAATCTGAGAGGTAGAGGACAAATCTCTGAGATAATTCAGATCGTTAAACATGCAGAAAAAAAAAAGAGAGAGAAAAAGCAAAACATTCACTGACAGAATTATGGTACTTTATGAAGTGTTCAAACATGTGAGATATAGGTATAACAGAAAGGTAAGAAGAATAGCCCAGAGGAGTGGAGGCCATACTAGAGATTAGTATAAATGAAAATTTCCCAAATATCACCAATGGTTGTGAAACACTTCTTTCAGAGGGATATAGGACCCCATGTCTCCTCAAACCAAATAGAGCTTCCCCAAGAAACATTGTGATGAGCCTGTCTAAAGTGAAAAGAAAAGAAAAGATTCTGCAAGCTGCCAGGAGTAAGCACTGATTGACCTACAGGGGCAAATCCATCAGGGTGACTGCAGACTTCTCTAATGAAACTTTTCAAGCCAGAAGACAATGGTAATCTACATTTAATCTACTTAAACAAAACAATTTACAGCCCAGAATTCAATATCCTGCTAAGCTAAGCTTTAAAAATTGACGGAGAAATCAAATCTTTTACTGATATGCAAACAAAACATTGAAGAAATTTGCCAGAATAACATCAGCTCTACAGGAAATACTTCAACCTGTTCTACACACTGACCATCACAATGGATTACCAGCAAAGTAAGCACCCAGAAATTAAAGGACAGAACCTAGCTTCCACATTGAGGAAAAGACAAAACTTAAGCAATGGACTTTCCCAAAATATAATGAATAGAATGCTACCACAATTATCAATTATCTCAATAAATGTTAATGGCTTGAATTCCCCTGTGAAAAGGCATAGACTGGCTGATTGTATTTTAAAACACAAGCCATTCATCTGCTGTCTACAGGAAACACACCTTCCCTCAAAAGACAAAAGAAACGTCAGAGTTAAGGATTGGAAGACATTTTTTCAGGTAAACGGAATTCAGAAGAAAAGAGGAGTGGTAATTGTATTTTCAGATACATGTGGACTTAAAGCAACTAAAGTCAAAAACAGAATTATACACTTCATTTTGGTCAAGGGAAAAATACAAGAAGAAGACATTTCAATTCTAAACAGTTATTCTTTTAAGTTATGCCCCCAACTTAAAAGTTCCCAAATTCTTGAAACAGACCTGATTTAATCAGAGCAATATGAGATCCTATAACACCATAATAACAGGGGACTGTAATACTCCTCTTACAGAGCTGGATAGAGCCTCTAAACAGAAATCAAAGAAAGATATCAGAGACTTAAATAAGACCCTAGAAAAACTGTGCTTGATAAAAACATATATAGAACACTCCATCTCTCAGCTAACAAATACACATTTTTTTCATCAGCCCATGGAACATTCTTCAAAATTGATCATATCCTAGAACCCAAAACAAACCTCAACAGAATCAAAAGAATTGAAATTTTACCTTGTATCTTCTCACACCACGAGGCACTAAAGGTAGAACTCAACTCCAACAAAAACGTTCAACCCCATGCAAAGGCATGGAAATTAGACAACCTTATGCTGGATGATAGTTTGGTGCAGGAAGAAATAAAAGAGGATATCATTAACTTCCTTGAGCATAACAACAATGAAGGCACAAGCTACCAAAAACCTGTGGGATACAGCAAAAGCAGCCCTAAGAGGAAAATTTATCCCTTTAGATGCCTACATCCAAAAATCAGAAAGAGAATGCAAAAACAAGCTCATAAACTACCTTATGGAATTGGGAAAAGAAGAATAATCTAAGCCTAAACCCAGTAGAAGGAAAGAAATATGTAAAACTAAATCAGAGATTAATGAAAGTGAAAAGAAGATAATCATTCAGAAAATGATTCAAAAAATCAAACAAGGAGTTGATTTTTTTAAAAAAATACATAAAATAGATAAACTTTTGGCCAGACTAACTGGAAATAGAAAAGCAAAATCTCTAGTAACCTCAGTCAGAAATGATAAAGGGGAAATAACAACAGATGCCACAGAGATACAAGAGATTATCTCTGAATACCAAAAGACACCCTATTCCCAGAAATTTGACAATGTGAAGGAAATGGATCAATATTTGGAATCACATCCTCCCTAGACCTAGCCAAGGAAAAGTAGATCTCCTTAATAGGCAAATTTCGAGCACTGAGATCAAAGAAACAGTAAAAATCTCCCAACAAAAACAAAATGCCCTGGTCCAGATGGCTTCACACTAGAATTCTTTCATACTTTCAAAGAAAGGCTTATTCTCATATTGCAGAAATTATTCCAATAACCTACAGAGAAAGAAATCTTCCCCAACACATCACCCTGATACCAAAACCAGGAAAGGACCCAACTAAAAAGGAGAACTTCAGACCAATTTCACTAATGAATATAGATGCAAAACTTCTCAAAAAAATTCTCACAAATAGATTGCAGCTTATCATCAAAAATGTCATATCAAGCACGTTTCATCCCAGGGATGCAAGGCTGGTTTAACATATGCAAGTCCATAAAAGTTATTCACAATATCAACCGAAGCAAAAACAAAGACCATATGATCCTCTCAATACATGCAGAACAAGGATTTTATAAAATCCAGAATCCTTTTCTAATCAGAACACTGAAGAGTATAGGTATAGGTAGCACATTTCTTAAACTGATCAAAGCTATCTATGACAAACTCAGAGCTAATATTTTACTAAACAGAGTAAAACTTAAAGTTTTCCAGGTAGAACTGGAACCAGGCAAGGTTTTCCTTTAGTGCCACTACTATTCAACAACATGTTGGAAGTTCTGGCCAATACAATTAGTCAAGAGAAGGAAATGAAGGGCATCCAAATGGGAGTAGAAGAGGTCAAACTCTCCCTCTTTGGTGATGATATGATTTTATACTTAGAGAAACCCAAAGGCTCAACCACAAGATTCATGGAATTTATCAAAAAATACAGTAATGTCTCAGGATATAAAATCAATGTCCACAAGTTAGTAGCCTTTGTATATGCCAATAACAGCCAAGATGAGAGAAGAATTAAGGACACAACTCCCTTCACCATAGCTTCAAAGAAAATGAAATACCTAGGAATGTACCCAATAAAAGAGGTGAAGGACCTCTATAAAGAAAATTATGAAACCTTAAAAAAAGAAATGGCAGAGGATATTAACAAATGAAAGAACATACCATACTCATGGCTGAGAAGAATCAACATTATTAAAATATCTATACTTCCCAAAGCAATCTACAGATTCAATGCCATACCAACACCATACTTTCAAGACTTTGGAAGAATAATTTTTCATTTTGTATGGAACCAGAAGTAAAACCAGATAGCTAAGACAATTCTTAGTAATAAAAACAAAGCCAGGGGCATCAGCCCAGGAGACTTTAGGCTGTACTACAAGGCCATAGTTATCTAAACAGCATGGTCTATGCACAAAATTAAAGACAGACATCTGGAACTGAATATAAAACCAGGATATGAAACTAGCATCTTTTATCCACCTAATCTTTGATAAACCAGACAAGAACATACAGAGTGGGAAAGAATCCCTATTCAATAAATGGTGTTGGGAGAACTGAATATCCACATGTAAAAGACTGGAATTTGACCTGCACCTTTCTCCACTCACCAAAATTGATTGAAGATGGATAATCCAAAGAAATTTAAAGACTCAGAAGAAAAATGGAGAAGGAAAACATTGAGAATAGGGTGCTGCTTGTGGCTCAAGGAGTAGGGCAATGGCCCCATATGTGGGATGTGGTGGGTTTAAACTAAGCCCTGGCCAATAACTGCAAAAAAAAAAAAAAAATTGAGAATAAAGGAGGTATCTTAGCTGTTGCATGAACGATTTATGTGGGAAAGATGAGCAAAGTAATAGAGTCTCTATTAAAATAGAGAATGAAAGGGAATGAAACAGAGAGAGCTAATAAATTAGGCTAAAATACCATGACCAAAAATACAGAAGTTCTTGCTCTTGATGAAAGTAAAAATGGAAATTAATAATAGAACCAACCAAACAAATTAGGAAAAAGAAAACAAAAGAAGATCAAATATCCAAAAATTGCAGCAACTTCAGCAACATGGAGAAGAGGGGGAAAAACAAAAAGAAAGACTAAAAAAGTAAAATAAAATAAAAATAAATACAAATATATGAAAAATATTAAAATGGGGGGAGGGGCAAGATGACAAACAGGCACGAGCCTCTGACACAAGCTCTCGTCCAGAGGGAAGGATAATGTCCAGAAATGACCCAACAAAGTTAAAGACTGGGAGCTCAGCTGAGAGAGAAGAGCAATATCTGCAGGACATTTTAGCTAAGGTAAGTTGCGACTCCAAGAAAGTAATCTAAAAGTACATAATTCATCCCAAAGGAAAAGTTTCCATCCCCTTCCCCAAGAAAGTTCTGTTTTTCTCTTTATTTTCTCTTTCTCTGCTCCTGTAAGTTTTCTACAGGTGAGTGGTGAACTGAGGACCTATTATCTTATCCCACCTGTGAGAGCTACAGGAAGTGGGGTCTACTCCCCTAGAGGGACTCTAATGAGATTCCAAAAACTCTCTCTCTCCAGGCAGAAAAATTAAAGTAACGTTTTCACTGCCATTTTGAATTTCCAATTCACCCTTCCCCCCTTGCCTGCAGAGACAGTGAGGGGAGGTCCAAGGGCAACAGCCCCTCACCCCTGTGGGACCAAGCACCCTGTCCCAACCTTAAAGCCAGAAAAGCGCTAGAGCTCCACGTTCCCCTGGTGGCAGGCTGATCCCTGCTGCTCGCACCACCCTTGCCTGGTGCCGGGCAGTCAAAGACTTACTGCTTGCTCATTGGAGCCCTGTGCTTTCCGAGTGGCAGGTAGATTCCCCACTGTTCCTGCCAACCTTTCCATGCCTGTGCTGCCCAAGAACTGTGAGAGGAGTCAGTTGAGAGGGACCAATATTAGAGCAGCAGTACCCTGAGGCAAAGAGCAGCAGTTGCAGCAGTGTGAACAATAAGTCTCACACTGCTGAGGCTTTTCTGGACAGATACACCCTGTCTCTTCCAGAGGAGGCCAGCATCTTCTCCAGGGGCAGCCACTGGAGGAATGGTTCTAGGATGGACTCCAAAAGGTATAAATTCAGTGTGGAGCAAAATCAGCAGAAAAACTCAGGAAAATAAATAACCAGAGTAGATCAACTCCCCCAAGGAAAAATGGGGCAGGTGCAATTAAAGATACCATCCATAAACAGATGGTTGAGATGTCAGAAGTCAAGTTCAGAATTTGGATAGCAAATAAAATTAATAGAATGGAAGAAAGGAGGGAATTAGAATTTCAAGAAATTATTCAAACGATGTCTCAAGAATTCAACGATTTCAAAGATAAAATGAACAAAGATTTTGAAACATTGAAGCAAGAGTTTGCAGCCCTCAAAGATCTGAAAAATACATAGAATCCCTCAGTAGCAGAATGGAACAGGCAGAAGAAAGGATCTCTGACACTGGAAACAAAGATTTTGAATGCGCCCAAGCACACAAAAATGAAGACAAATAGAGAGCAAAAACGGATCTTTCTCTCAGAGAGCTCTGGGATAATTTGAAGAAAACTAATATTCACCTTATAAGAATCCCTGAAGGTGATGAAGTTGCTTCACAAAACACAGAGGCTCTTCTTCATGAAATTATGAAAGAGAACTTTCCAGACATGCCAAGAGATTCTGAAATTCAGATAGAAGATAGCTTCAGAACCCCAGCATGACACAACCTGAACAAGACATCCCCCAAGAAGATCATAATTAACTTCACTAAAGTTAATATGAAAGAGAAAATTCTGAAAGTAGCTAGGTGTAAGAAAACCATAACCTATAAGGTGAAGAATATTAGAATGATTGCAGATTATCCCTACTGAAACATTTCAGGCTAGAAGAGGGTGGTCATCTAATTTTAATCTCCTAAAATAAAATAATGTTCAAACCAGGATCCTGTATACAGCTAAACTGAGTTTCAATTATGATGGAAAAATTAAATACTTTAAAGACGTTCACATGTTGAAGAAATTTGCCATAACTAAACCAGCCCTCCAGGATATTCTCAGACCTATCCTCCATAATAACCAGCACAATCCTCTAACATATAAGTAAACTCACACGGAAAATTTTGATCAAATTTCAACTTCAGGCTCAGTGCCTATGGCTCAAGTGGCTAAGGCGCCAGCCACATACACCTAAGGTGGCAAGTTGAAATCCAGGCCAGGCCTGCCAAACAACAATTATGGTTGCAACCAAAAAATAGCTGGGCATTGTGGCAGGCACCCGTGGTCCCAGATACTTGGGAGGCTGAGGTAGGAGACTCACTTCAGTGCAGGAGTTGTAGGTTGCTGTGAGCTGTGATGCCATGGCACTCTACCCAGGAGGATAGCTTGAG
>CAUYQV010055637.1:0-11254 GCA_963574575.1 Galagoides demidoff
AATCAGAACGTTTTAAAACAATAACTGAGAAAATGACATGAAGGCTGTGTTGATCAGTTTGATGGAAGTATTTCGGATTGCATGTGAAAACCCCACACTGTACCCCAGAAGTTCATTAATGTACATAGTTACCATTCAATAATAAAAAAAAAAAGATATAATTTACATGTAAAAAAATTCACCCATTTCAAGTGTATATGGTTTACGTATGTTCACAGAATTGTACAATCACCACAATCTAAGTGTAGAACATTTTTATTGCACCCAAAAGAAATTTACTATCCTTTAAGAGCCGCTTACTCCTCATTCACTCTCCTCTCAGTCCCAGGCAACCACTAATCTACCTTGTGTCTCTACGGATGTACCTATTCTGGACTTCTACACAAATGGAATCATATCAGCTCTAAAGTCAACTTTGTGAGGAGTTATACTTATTTTACACATTAAAACATAAAGTTTAGACGGAGCACAGTGGCTCATGCCTACAATCCTAATACTCTGGGAGGCAAAGGAGGGAGCATTACTTGAGGCCAAGAGTTGGAGACCAGCCCAGCAAGAGCAAGACTGTCTCTATCAAAAATAGAAAAATTACCCGTGCATGATGGTGGGCAGCTGCGCATGATGGTGGGCAGCTGTAGTCCTAGCTACTCAGGAGGCTGTGGAAGGAGAAGCCCTTGAGTCTAGCAGGTTGAGGTTGCTGTGAGCTATGATTGTGCCACTGCACTTTACCCAGGCAACAGAGCAAGATTTAATCTCAACCCCCATCCCCACCCTACCTAAGGTGGTGGAAAGGGAACTGAAACCCAGGGTCGGGGCTCTCAACCACACTCTAGGCAACAACCTCTCTTACTCTTCCCATTATCTGACAGATTCAACTACAACTAGTTTATGTTTAGTATTTTCTGTTTACCAAGTTAGGGGAAAGAATAACACATTTTCAGAGATATTTACCTTAAAATTAGGCTTTCAACTAGGCAAATTTTATTTTTTCTAAAAAAAAGTAATGATCACCATGAACCCAGAAGCATAAAGGAGGATTCATTTCATCATCACTGATAGTTGGCCAGCAGAGGCCGACTTTCTGCACATCTACAGTACAAGATGAGAAGGTGATGTTTAAAGTAGAAAAAATTCTGGACCATTATAAAAGAATAACTTCCAATTTTTTTGGCTTCTATTTTTCACAAAAGACAGATTTTGGGCAGTATAACTCCCACTGTTACTACCAGCGTGTCTGAAAGAGGAAGGACAGCTATGACAGAAAATGTTACATCAAAACACAAAGAAGATGAGTCATGGAAGAACTGTCCCCGTGTGAACTAAAATTAGAATTTTCACATGCCAGCTGCAACTAACTTAACATCTATCTTCATTGCTCTCCAAAATAGAAACTTATAGTTTCTCATCAAACTTCAAAAGATTAACTGCTTTCTAAGAAGAAAAAAACATGGACTAAATTATAAAAACTAAGATAAAAGGCAAACCAAATACTTTTACTTGGGTTGAGTAATTGATGGATATTTTTCTATTTGCCATATTAACTAACAGATAGCGAAAATTTAACTGGGTGATTTAAAAAGCACTTTTAGAAATATACCTCAACAGCATTTTTCTTTTTTCTTTCTCTCTGAAAAATTTTTTTTTGAGACGGTGTTTGCTATATGACCTAGGCTGGTCTCAAACTCCTGGCATCAAGCAATCCTGCCACCCCAGCTGTGCAAGCTGGGATTACAGGCAGGAGCCACCACACCAGCTCAACAGCATTTTTCTCACAAAACAAATGACCTTCCATAATCATTATCGTGTCTCAGGTTCCACAAATTTGGCTTAAATTGTGACTTGAGGTTGTTGGGTTACATTTCATTGTTTTCTGAGCTATAATCAGAGAAATGAAGTTAACATTAAGCTTAGATTAAAAAAAAACATTAAGCTTAAATCTTAAAGGGGGAATGCTCTTTTTTTTTTTTTTGGTGGGGTACGGTGGCTCAGGGTTATAATCCCAGCACTCTGGGAGGCCAAGAAGGGTGGAACGCTTGAGCTCGGGATTTCAAGACCAGCCTGAGCAAGAGGGAGACTCTGTCCCTCCTAAAAATAGAAAATATTAGCTGGGCATTGTAGTAGGTACCTGTTGTCCCAGCTATTTAGAAGGCTGAGACAGGAGGATCTCCTGAACTCAGACAGGAGTCTGAGGTTTTGTTAGCTAGGCTGACACCATGGCACTCTAGCCTGGGCAACAGAGACTCTGTCTCAGAAAAAAGGGCGGGGGGGGTGCTTTTTAATGTCAGACATCCATTCTGCTAGAAAGCTAATCTCTGGCACTTTGGTAAACATGTTATAGCTTTAAAAAACAAGGGTAAACATGTTATATCTTTAAAAAACAAGCAGCTCTCACAGTTAAAAATAAATGACTGAGTGTTCTAGTTGCTTCAAGTCAGTACAAGATGAAGATGGCACAACACGCATAGTCGCTCTGGGTATCAAAGTCATTAGTAGGGCAGTGGCACATTTCTTAAAAGTAACTTACTTAAAACTGGAATAACATACTAATGTAATTTTTATCCTGGTTGAAATAAATGTGCTAATAAAAACCTGAGGATGGATATTAATTAATAGTTGTATGAAATGTGCTGCCATATGTGATATGAGGACTGTACAACATTAATTCCTTACGTTTGGTCTGCTCCTAAGATGTTCATCAAGTGGAGTAATAATCTTCATCTGAGACAGGTGAACTCTGCCAGTATCTTCTCCCTTTTGGCATTCCAAGTAATTATTTTCTGCCTGCTTCAGCATCACAAGTACATCCCCACGCTGTAAGGTACAATACCACTCTCTGAAGCAATTATTATTCAATAAAACATTATTACTTCTTTCACATTTTAATATTTGGAGCATAAAGCATTTAATAATGTGTAATAGCAGTGACAGAGGCCAGCGATTTTTTACATTAGTCTATAAAGACAGAGCTCTTTTTTACCTTACAAGAGAGATCTCCGGGGTTTTGTGAGACAATATCTTCCTTGGCAATTCCATGAGGCACAGACAGCTTAAATGTAAACCAATAAAAGGATTATTCACAATCAAATCACCTCCTCCTAAGTTGCTGATCATGATCATTTAGGATTTGGTGTGTGTCCCTACAGGGCAATTTCTCCAGCTGTTAAACTCTTTTTCTGGCTTCTTACTGCTCTAGATCCAGTGAGGCCTGCCTGCCATTTCTTCTGGATACTAAAAACTCTTGGGAGTTGGAGATGAGCCCAAAAAACTACCAGCACTGAATGTGGTCTAAAGTTCCCTTTAACAACATCAACCAGGAAGTTCCATTGTACAGGGCAAGGTCCACCAAGAACCCTGGGGGTCTGAAGGATGGATACTAGTACCTGACCTCAGGGCTGATGACGCACTGAAGTCTTGTCATTCAGGGTTCTCAGTGTGGTTGCCTTCTGAAGGCTCTTTGGTAATCAGAGCCCTCCATCTACTCCCTGACTGCTTCCATTTACCTTGAATCTCACCATCTAGAGTCTCTCTGATACCAAGTGTCTACTTAAAGCTATTTCAAGGCCTGACCCCAGAAACTTCCTGGCCCACTCAGCTCTGTCTGATCTCAGAATAGATTTTACATCTGAAACTTACTTTGGCCAGGGGCCTCTGTTCCCTGCTCTGGTGAATTTTAGCTGATGAGTGCAGGTGAGAGGGTCTGTACAATATAAAAGGCACACCCAGGAAACACAATCACACAAGCTGGCTTCTAACATGGGAGGGAGACTGCCTGGGCCTTTGGATCACCCAGAAGCAAAGATGCCAAGTGCAAGGGTGTGGCCCTGAAAGGCTGGACTGGGTGGTGCCGCTTTCTAGAATCTCTTGTCAGAGTCTCAAAGCCTCCAGTGTACCCAAATTCCTGGCTTGCAATTTAATGGGAAGGAAAAAGTGGAAAAAATGGGGGACTTAAGGAATTATTTAATGAGACATACTATGCTAAATATACCACCATTTTGAAGGTATTAATTTCTTTCAGTTTTTAAAATGCTTTGACATCATACAAGTATTCTAAGCACCTTAAGCACAATCTGGTTCCCCCTAAACATAGAATGGTTAAATCAAGGAGAGACTACAACTAGTGATATTATTTTCATCATTTGGCATAATGATTAGAAGCCAGGGGTCAGAGCCAGTAGACCTGTGTTCACATCTTGATCCCAAACATTAACCAGCATTGCGGCCTTGGACAAGTTACTCCGTATCTCTGTCTTATTTTCCGCATCTGTACAATGGTGATAACAATAATATCTGCCTCAGGAGGTAGGTATGAGGAATAAATGAGTTATTTAATATATGTAAACTGCTTTGAACAATACCTGGCTCATAATTAATACTCAATACACATCAGCCACTGTTTTTATTTATCATGTAACTGATCCCAAAGAACACCCATGGGTTTTGCAATTAGAATTTCATCAGTTTAAATGAATATGAATATACAACTTCCTTCTTATCTGCCTTTACCCTTCTCTAAGGAGGATTTTTTGAAAACCCTGAATGGCTTTAAAAAAAAACCCAAAAACTTCTAGCTCAATGACGGAAGCATAAGAACAAAATAAAATTACTAACTGTTGTTCTTATCAGGAGGTGCTCTGTCATACAATTGTTTAAAAAGTGCAGGCAGTCCTGATTTCCTTATCGTTTTTTTTGTTTTAGACTTGTTCAGGTTAACCTGACCAAAGAAGAGAGCAGATCAACTTTGTTTCTAAACTGTGGGAAACAGAGACAAAGGATTAGGTCATTTGATGAGAAAAACATTCAAAGAGAAAAAAATTAATACCTTAACTGTCTTGATTACTGACGCAAACTTCTAACTGGTAAATATTAAATGGACCATTATGATTAGGTCTACGCAGGGAGAAAATGAGGGAATAACCACCCATTTGAATAAGAACTTTCTTTCTGCTTCATTTTAAATTTTATTCAGTGTACAAAGTATCTATGAGATATAAACTATGATTTGATCATTAGACACTGCATCAAAACATCACATGTTCCCTATAAATGTATATAACTATTATATACTCATAATAATTGAAAATTAAAAAAAGAGGTCAGGCTCACATCTATAATCCTAGCACTCTGGGAGGCCGATGCGAGAAGATTGCTGTAGGTCAGTAGTTCTAGATAAACCTGAGCAAGATTGAGACCCCACCTCCACCAAAAATAGAAAAGGTTGGCTGGGCATTGTGCTGCATGCCTGTAGTCCCAGCTACTCAGGAGGCTGAGGCAGGAGGATGACTTGAACCCAGGAGTTTGAGGTTGCTGTGAGCCATGATGATGCCACAGCACTCTACTCAGGGCAACAGAGTAAGACTATGTCTCAAAAATAAACAAATAAATAAATACATACGTACATACATGGAAAGAAGGTATAAACTAAACCATATCAAGATATAGATGAGATATATATTCAAAGATGTAATCTGTCAGAGTTACTCCTATCAGCATAACCTACTAGGTCAGATTTTTCAGAGTTCCTTTTTGGTCAAGACCGACAGCAAGTCATAATCCTTGCCTGACTTGCTTCCTCTTTCCTTACATTCCTCCTAATAATAAAGCTCAACTACTTAAAGACCTAGGTTTTATTTTGGCCTACTTATCTAAAGCACTCTTAGAGACAAGGGACAATTGTTTCACCATCTTTTTCTAAGGAATCTTATATATACCTTAGGACAAGTCTCTTGACCACAAACATTTTTACAACCCAAATTTACCATGTATTTGCTGTACAGTGGGTGTCCAGGTTTGGGGCGAGGGGGAAGCACCGGATCTTGATTTTTAAAGACTTGGCTCTTGGCTTTTGAGAGTCCAGATGCTGAGTGACTTTTTTTTTTCTGAAGATCCATGTCAGACGAGGATCGATTAAAAGGCAGTTTTTTATTTGATGTTCTGGTTGCAGAAATTCTGGGGGGAGGTGGTCTTCCGGGGGGCACCTTGGGAGAAGGCTGTTGAGCTGGAATGGTTTTTCCATTTACAGGTCTGAAAGTCGATGTGGTAGCCATGAGTCAGCATTCTGCTCAGTATTAGATTCTGTTCTGTCTTCTTACAGACAGGCACTGACACAAACACACACACGCACCTTCCAGTAACACAATTTACTAAAACATGCAAGGTATGCTATTTTTGAGCAAACGACCCCTGCATTAAACGCTGTGCTATTAGAGGAAATGCCACGATGTTCCAGCTTCCTCTTATCTTGCACTTGAGATTCATTAGTTCAAGACAAACAAGCATTTACTATCATGAGCTCTCTAAGGCCCCATTTGCTCTTAAATATACCATGACTATTTCAGGGAGCTAAGCACTTTCTACTAACGTCTGAGATGAAAGCTTATAATGAGATGTTAGGTATATGTGCAGGGGTCTTGCACATGATTAGAAAACATCAAAATCCCCCAATATTCATATTATAGGAATTGCTATTAGAACACTGATTTAGATTAATATCAACAAAGCCAGTTCTGAAAATGAGATAAAACAACTGCTACTTTCAAAACCTTACTTTAATCCCGACAAAAGAAACCGTTTTTAACGTCGTTGTGATGTCTTCCGCTACCATTATAGCCTTTTGTTCTAATACCCTGGAAACTCAGGAGGTAGTTCACTTCTGAGCTCACAAAGCCCATCTCTCTTGGAAATGCCAAAACCAGGAGGCTTGTGTCTCTTTGCTGTGAGGGTGGAGTTGTTTTAAGTTCGGGAAGGAGTCTTACTCATTTGTTTCAGGAAAAGTATACAGATCCATGTTTGTGCTCTATGAGCTTTTATTTATTTATTTTTCCTCTATCAGTTTTTAGACTGTGTTAAAATAGGAGTGGAGATTCTCATAACCTACTGTCAGAAGCAAATTGTGGGCCAGTGGCCAGGCTGAATTTGCGACATTATTGTATCTCTAAAAGAAGATCTAGAGCCAACAACACTTAGTCTTGCTGACAGAAAAGAATTCTGGGTCTTTGAGTTAGTTTTTCTCTAACTTTTCACATACTTACCTTGGTGGCAGCCTTGGAGGTCCTCGCATAACACTCCCTACAGGACCAGCGTGGGTGGATTCCTGCAAGTATCAGAGAATGCTTTTGTTAGTTAATCTGAAACAAGAGCTTGTCAAGAGAAATTCTGGACGACTTTTTGGATGGGTCTATAAATGTAAATGTACTGGAGTTACAGAAAGTAGTTTAACAGGCTCAGCGCCTGTGGCTCAATTGGCTAAGGCACCAGCCATGTACACCTAAGGTGGCGGGTTCGAATCCCCGGCCCGGGCCCGCCAAACAACAATGATGGCTGCAACCAAAAAGTGGCTGGGCGTTGTGGCGGGCGCCTGTGGTCCCAGCTACTTGGGAGGCGGAGGCAGGAGACTCACTTGAGCCCAGGAGTTGGAGGTTGCTATGAGCTGTGATGCCATAGCACTCTACCCAGGGGTATAGCTTGAGGCTCTGTCTCAAAAAAAAAAAAAAAAAAAGAATGTCTCTCATTTTGGAGTTTGCTGATATTTCCTCAAAATTTATGGACTTAGGGTGGAAATGCCTTCGAAGTGATACTGTGTTTTTCTTGTGACATTGTAGATATATGATGTTAACATGTGCCATTACTGATGGCAGTGACTTTACCACTTAGTTAAGACACTTTCTGGCCAGTGCCTGTGACTCAGTGCGTAGGGTGCCCACCCCATGGGTGGTGGAGTCAAACCTGGCCCCAGCCAAACTGCACAAAAAATAGCCGGGCGTTGTAGTGGGCGCCTGTAGTCCCAGCTACTTGGGACGCTGAGGCAAGAGAATCACCTAAGCCCAAGAGCTGGAGGTTGCTGTGAGCTGTGATGCCATAGCACTTTACTGAGGGCAACAAAATGAGACTCTGTCTCTATAAAAAAAAAAAAAGATACTTTCTGCCAGGTTCACCAATAAGTTAAGTAAGATGCATTGTGTACTCATTAATTAACAAATATTTAGGCTCGGCGCCTGTGGCTCAAGTGGTTAAGGCGCCAGCCACATACACCTAAGGTGGTGGGTTCGAATCCAACACGGGCCCGCCAAACAACAATGATGGTTGCAACCAAAAAACAGCTGGACGTTGTGGCAGGCGCCTGTGGTCCCAGCTACTTGGGAGGCTGAGGCAGGAGACTCGCTTGAGCCCAGGAGTTGGAGGTTGCTGTGAGCAGTGAAGCCATGGCACTCTATCCATGGGGACAGCTTGAGGCTCTGTCTCAAAAAAAAAAAAAACCAAATATTTAATTAACATTTTGTAGGGAAGTACTTAGAGACTCCTACAATAAGGTAGACCTTTCTACTTCCCCCCATTTGTGTATTTATTTATGTATTTATACTATATTCATGAACTTGGGGGTTCCTAGTTTATGAAGAAGGTTAAAAGGTTTCAGTTTTTATAACTATCTTTTTTTTTTTTTTGAGACAGAGCCTCAAGCTATCCCCCTGGGTAGAGTGCCATGGCATCACAGCTCATAGCAACCTCCAACTCCTGGGCTCAGGCGAATCTCCTGCCTCTGCCTCCCAAGTAGCTGGGACCACAGGCGCCCACTGCAACACCCGGCTAGTTTTTGGTTGTAGTTGTCAATGTTACTTGCAGGCCTGGGCTGGATTTGAACCCACCAGCTCTGGTGTGTGTAGCTGGCGCCTTAGCCTCTTGAGCTATAGGCGCCAAGCCATAACTATCATTATTTATTTTAATGCTCAAAGATTTGTCCAATGGGAACCTGGACAAATCTAGGAAAAAACTAGCTGGCTGTTTTGTCTTTTTAACATTTCACTATCATTCTATGCATACCTCCTTACTTTTTTTTTTTGAGACAGAGTCTCACTTTGTCACCCTTGGTAGAGTGTTGTGTTATCATAGTTCACAGCAACCTCAAACTCCCTCCTGGGCTTAAGTGATTCTTTTGCCTCAGCCTCCCAAGTAGCTGGGACTACAGGAGCCCGCCATAATGGCTGGCTATTTTTAGAGATGGGGTCTCGCTCTTTCTCAGGCTGGTCTCCAACCTGTAAGCTCAGGCAATCCACCCGCCTCAGCCTCCCAAGTGTTGGGATTATAGGCATGAGCCACCACACCCGGCCTCATATGTATATATATTAAAAACATGATCACAGCTGATACTTTAGTTCCAGTCCAACAGCATAGACTTTATTCCAGCTCCCCTTTCCCATGTTTGGGACTCTTACAGAGGAAAGTCTGATTCCTGTCATCCTTCTTGTGCTTAAGTAATTCTTCAACTTCCCCCTCTTCCTAATAGGGGAAGACGCTGGTGCCCCCCAACTTCCTCTACCCTGTGGACCTGTAGAAATCTCAGTCCTGCAAAAGTGAAGGAGAGAAAGAAACTACATCCTTTTTCTGTTTTGTTCAGGAAATGTTTTCTCTATTTCAACATTTAAAAAATATTCAGGCTTGGCGCCTGTGGCTCAAGTGGCTAAGGCACCAGCCACATACACCTAAGGTGGTGGGTTCGAATCCAGCCCAGGCCCACCAAAACGATGATGATGGCTGCAACCAAAAAATAGCTGGGTGTTGTGGTGGGTGCCTGTGGTCCCAGCTACTTGGGAGGCTGAGATAGGAGACTTGCTTGAGCCCAGGGATTAGAGGTTGCTGTGAGCTGTGATGCCACGGCCCTCTACCCAGGGGGACAGCTTGAGGCTCTGTCTCAAAAAAAAGACTTTCTGTTTAGATTCTTAGCTTCTGAGTCAGAAGTCCCCATCATCCCAGAAAGACTTCTCTACCAATACTAGAAGATCCTAAGGTTTCCAAGGATAGTCAACCCTGCATTCTAGAACCAATTTTACCACTAACAAGCTGCTAAACCTTGAGCAAATTATGAAGTGTTGTTTTGCCTTGGTGCATGAGGAGGTTGAAATCGCTGATGTGAAAGGCCCCTTTTTTTGTGATATCCTTTTCCCCTTAGAGTCACATTTTCAGATATCAGTGCCGGTTTTTTTTGCACTGAAAAAAAAAAACGAACAAAAAACCTAAACGAAAACCAATGCATAATATCAGGCCATGGAACACCACACTTTCAAAATGTGCCGATGTTGCTGCATTCCAAGGAAGCCAAAAATAAAAGAAAAACAAAATGTGTTGATGAAGAGATGGCAAAAGTATGAGATGCTAGACACAAGAAGCACTTATTTATGATGCTATTTACATGAAATATCAAAAACAGGCAAGTTAGTGTCTACCGGGGGCTGGGATAAGAGAATAATGGCCTGTGACCGCTTAGTCTGTTTGGAGGTCATCATTAGGAGTGATGAGAATCTTCTGGATCTAGACAGTGGTAATAGTTCCATAACACTGTGACTCTAATAAATGTCACTGAATATACAAGGTCAGACAGTTAGGTTCATAAACTCCTCCTAGAAAAAGTGCTACTGTGGGCTCAGCGCCTATGACTTAAGCAGCTAAGGCGCCAGCCACATACACCTAAGGTGGCAGGTTTGAATTCAGCCTGGGCCTGCCAAACAACGATGACTGCAACCAAAAAATAGCTGGGTGTTGTGGCGGGCACCTGTGGTCCTAGCTACTTGGGAGGCTGAGGCAGGAGACTCGCTTGAGCCCAGGAGTTGGAGGTTGCTGTGAGCTGTGATGCCACAGCACTCTACCCAGGGTAATAGCTTGAGGCTCTGTCTCAGAAATAAAAAAGTGCTACTGTGGTCACCAAATGGCCAAGGGGAGGACTTTTGAGTACAGTGAAATTCAGCAATGAAGTATGTAGGACCTTTTCTAGGATGAGTTTACCAACTTAACTGTTAGACCTCATATGAGGATAGGTCTGACAGTCATTCCAGAAAAAGAATTCCAAAATTGCTCTGAAGGGTGGACTAGGCCCTGGCATCAGTGCATAGCTTCCCCAGGGGAGTGACCATAGCGATACTCAGTAATGAGATATTTAGCACTTTTTCTAGGATGAGTTCATGAACCTAACTGTCTGACCGGGTATACTATAAAATGGTTAAAATGGTGAAATTTGGCTCGGCGCCTGTGGCTCAAGCGGCTAAGGCGCCAGCCACATACACCTAAGGTGGCGGGTTTGAATCCCCAGCCCGGGCCTGCCAAACAACAATGATGGCTGCAACTAAAAAATGGCCGGGTGTTGTGGCAGGTGCCTGTGGTCCCAGCTACTTGGGAGGTGGAGGCAGGAGACTCGCTTGAGCCCAGGAGTTGGAGGTTGCTATGAGCTGTGATGCCATGGCACTCTACCCAGGGGGATAGCTTGAGGCTC
>CAUYQV010055638.1:0-10264 GCA_963574575.1 Galagoides demidoff
GCATTGTGGCAGGCGCCTGTGGTCCCAGCTACTTGGGAGGTGGAGGCAGGAGACTCTCTTGAGCCCAGGAGTTGGAGGTTGCTATGAGCTATGATGCCATAGCACTCTACCCAGGGGGATAGCTTGAGGCTCCGTCTCAAACAAAAAAAAAAGTTTAAATTTTATCCTAAATGTTTGATTTAATGCATACAAAATATTATTGATTTTATGTTTCTGGTGAAATAATTAGTGTTAAACTCAACAGATCAAATTTGTATGATCCGAATTCTTTTGCATAGTGTAATTTGATATGGCCATTCAGGAGTTCTTTTTAGGCATTAGGAATATTTACATGATTCAATGAAGCATTCCCCTATATTTCCAAGTTTAAAAAAGAAAAAGTCTTCTAAATTTCTTACAGGAACAGTATTTCCCTGCTAAACACTGCTCTGGTAAAGTTTCCGAGATTTCCTATGATAAATTAACAAAAATTCATACTTATCTATGTCTCTATATAATTTTATTCCTGTACTTGTTACATACATGTAAGCTATATTACAAATATATTACTTTTATTCTGGATAAATTCTAAAGTATAAAACTAGTAAATTGAATAAATCATTGATTTTTGTTTACTGTATCATAAAACCTGTTTCTCCATTTTGAGCAATGATTCTCAGCCTTGGCTGCACATTAGAAACTCCTGGGAAGCTTTTAAAAGCTCCATTCCTTGAACCTCACCCTGAACTAGTTCTTCAGACTTTCTGTAGATGGAGCCTGCATTTTCACAGGTCCCCAGCTGACTGCAATGTGCAGGCTGGCGGGAACCTCTGGCCTAGTGGATGATGAACATCATCCCACACTCTTTTCTGACTTCCACATTTCTTTAATTCCAACCCCATTAAAATCATCTTGACCAGACAAAGGTAGTATCAGTCCTACTAAAGGCTGAGGAAGTGGCTGAGTAAAGATAGTGAAGTCAGAGACAAAGGATGCCATGAATTTAAGGACTTTGGAGATTCAGATTCAAATATCCTAAAATCTAGGCTACAGTCTATCTTTGAAGGTTATTCAGAGCTGAAAAACAATCATATGCTTTCATATTCTTCTTTCATTCTAGAGGATGCCCCAAATGGGGAATTTTCTTACATAACATTGACTTTGTAAATTCTTAACAGACCTGACCCACTTTGGATGGAACAGAATTTTAATCTATTATATTCTTTGAGCCAGAGAGTGTAACCTTTGGTTTTAAGCACTTTTTTGCACCACAAATGTGGGGATATGGATGTTATGCACACTATGAACCCTTCTTGGGAATGCCACAGATTAAATAAAACCTAAAAATTGGGGAAGATAAAAATGCTATACAAACAAAGTAAATCATACTTACCTATGCAGAATTATTAGATCAAACACGTGCAACTGTTTTAGCTTAAAATATAGTCAATGCAACTGAAATGGAGCACCTGCAGAATGTGTCTGATGGCTTAGAAAAGGTCTGGTCTTCTCACAGTATCTACAAAACAAAAATTGCATTTTAATCCATCCAGAGCTAAGCATTCAATATGAGACTAATTTGACATTCAGCTCTGGCAAAAATGTTTGATGGTATCAGTAAAAACCCTATTGAAGTTGGAAGGCCAAAACATGTTCATTAATATCTGGCAATGTCATCATCTAGTTAAGATGGAAGAATAGGGATAAGATCAAAATTATTCAATCCTTGAGTGATGGAGGAAATAAAGCTTGAAGGGACATACATAAACAATATGTATGACATTCATCAATATCGGGGGATTTTGTAGACATTAATTATCCACCAGTCTAATCTTCCCCCTTTTGAGATGTATTTTGTGATTAAGAAAAAACAGACCAAGGAAAAT
Source organism: Galagoides demidoff (assembly GCA_963574575.1). Classification (NCBI taxonomy): domain Eukaryota; kingdom Metazoa; phylum Chordata; class Mammalia; order Primates; family Galagidae; genus Galagoides; species Galagoides demidoff. The sequence continues at coordinate 1,866 of CAUYQV010055638.1, forward strand.
CGAATTGACGGAAACAGCAATCAATGAATAATTCCATGCCTGGATACACGTACAACCCAGCACTTTATATGCTTATTTGCAGAATGGAAAGAACTGACTAATCCTCAGTACTAATGCTTTCCTTACTCTTGACCATGTTCTCACTAAGGCAACCTTGATCCAATTTAAGACAGTCATTTCTTACTCTTCCTCAATCTGAAGCTTCTGCTTCTCTGAACAAAAGACACAAATAAAATGGAAATTTTTATTCAGTCATTGCATTTTACCCATTATTTAAAGCTACATTTTTTTCTGTTTTGAGTTAAAAATGATTTTGGTGGCTGACAAAAGAATATAGAATTTTGGGTACCTGAAGGATTAGAATTTGAGGCATACTCCAATACTCACCTAACAGGAGTTGAAAATGTAAATGAATTATACTGAAATTTTAAAATGGCTTGGACCAACAGGAAAAAAATGCTATGTATAAATTATAAATAAGTACTTAGATTACTATAATCCATCAGTAAGGAGAGCAATTTTCAATAAATGGCCAGGTAGCAGATGATTTAGTATTCATAAGTGCAAGTACTAAACTCTGCCATTGTAGCAGCAATAGACAATATGTAATTTAGTATTTTTTATTTATTTTTTATTAAATGATAGCTGTGTACATTAATGCAATCATGGGGTACAGTGTGGTGTTTTGATATACAATTTGAAATATTTTCATCAAACTGGTTAACATAGCCTTTATGTCACTTTTAGTTATTGTGTTAAGACGTTTATACTCTACTCTTAGATTCACTTGTACCCTTCTAAGATAAACCATGGAAGTGATCCCTCCAGTCACTCTCCCTCTACCCATCCCTCCTCCCCCTCCCCATATTCTTAGGCTGTAATTATACCTTTTCATAGGAAAGCTATAAATTAGTTTCATAATAGGTCTGTGTACATTGGATATTTTTTCTTCCATTCTTGTGATAACTTTGCTAAGAGGAAAATTTTCCAGCTCCATCCATGTAGACATGAAGGACATAAAGTCTCCATCTTTCTTTATGGCTGTAATTTAGTATTTTAACAAAGTATTTTAATAAAACTTTGTGAATACAGAAATTTGAATTTCATATACTTTTCCAATTTTTTTTTTGTTGTTGTTTTTTAGACGAGAGTTGTTTTGTTTTGAAACAGGGTCTTGCCCTGTTGTTCAGGCTACAGTCCAGCAGTGCCATCATAGCTCACTGCAACCCAACCTCAATGTCCTGGGCTCAAGCAGTCCTCCTGCCTCAGTCTCCCATGTAGCTGGGACATCAGAGCCCACCTTTATTTTTTGTAAAGAAAAGTTGCCCTGGTTGGTGTTGAACCCCTGGCCTCAAGCAATCCTCCTACCTTAGCGTCCCAAAGTGCTAGGATTACAGGCACAAGTCACTGGCCTGAATTTCATATACTTTTCCCTGTAGCATGAAATTTTATTCTTATTTTGATTTCTATAAAAATTATTTTAAAATGTGAAAGTTATTCTTAGCTAGAAAGTCACACAAATAGGCAGCAGGAAGGACTTGGTTTTGGGGGTGTAGCTTGCCAATGTCTGGCTTGGAGATTAAATATATTACCAATCTGAAAGTACTTGAGCAAAAATAATTAACTACTATTAGTCTGTTTCACAATATTCCCATAATTTCCTTCATCACATAATTCTTCACTGACAAGTAGGCTGCTTCTCTTGATAGGCTGCGGCAACCCAGAGTACTGTGAGAAGGATTCAGAAATTGAACAGAGGTAAATGAGCAGAAAGGGCATCAGGAGAGCTGCCCAGTTGAACTGTCCCTGGCTCTTATACCTATGTTGTAAACTTATAAAACACTTCCTATATGTTCTACCAATGAAATGTTTTCCTCTATCCTTAAATTTTGCAATTGAGATCATTATTTTTAAGGTAGAGATTTTCAAAGGTTCCTAGTAGTACAGCTTCATTCAATATCAATTTTCAAAACTGAGAAATGCATTTATTGGTCAGTTGCTCACCTCTCATATTATAGGCAGAAGTGGGGTTAGGAGAGGAGGAGTGAACAAAAAAAAGATCACTCATATCTCTAATACGTGGAAATAACTAGCTGTCGTTGGTGCTGCTAAAATTACTATACTTATTAAGAATCTTAGTTATGTTCTTTCATGTCCATTAAAATTCGAAAGCTCTTCTAGATCATAAATAGCATTTTAAAAATTATTCTCTGTATATTATTGACTACTAGATTAGAAAAATAAACAGTGAACTCCTGATGATGGAATTTGTAAATATATGGAGCACATTCTGTTGGTGTTAATATAGAAATTTCAAATAAAACCTGACAAGGTAAATATGGTATCACATATCAAAATGACTTAAATTGTCGTCTATGGAACACTAGACTTAAATTTGTATGTAGATTGTGTTTTATTGGGTTTTTTGAAGTTCCCTGAGCGGCCTGTCTTGCCAGGGCATTTGGAAATACTATTATACCCAATGAAAAAAGGCATTAAAAAATTAAACCAACATAAATCACATGTACTTGCGGTCTGTCGTGAGCTGAACCCAAAGATAGCCTCAGACTCCTGCAATGTAATTAAAACATCTTAAGAGTTTAGTTACATATAAAGAATTTATGCTTTTATGCAGGTGGCATGTGTTAATACAGATGTGTTTTCTTATTAAGGATTGTGATTAAAGTTTCTTAGAAGAAACTTGACGTGTCCATATCCTGATTATGCTGGAGTGGTGGTGTTGGGTGTCAGGCCTCTGAACGCAGTTGCTGAATGTTGCTCTGAATGTTATGGAATGAAACAAGCCAGATCTGTGTTTGCCTTGAAAGGTATCCAGACCTAATATTATACTTTAAAGACATCTGAAGTATTAACTTCGGAATAAGAGCAAGCATTCTTTAAGGCCTGGGCAAACCCAAAAGGAATTACTGAAATCTCCTGTTTCAGGCATACATTTTAATAGTAGTGCTCAGTGACAAGTCATTAATTCCCTGCAACCTGACTCTTGGGTACAGGTCTCCAAAGGCTAAAATTAGGGGCATTTGTCTGCTTACCTTGCTGTTTGATTGAGTATCACTGTATGTAGAAGTACAAAGCTCATCTGTTAAGTTGCATTTACTATTCTCTGCTGGTGTCCACATCCATTTGTAAAGGCTTGTATTGAGATTGGGCTAAAATCAGATGTCCCACCGTGGATTGTAAAATTATCAACTCAAGCCTCACTACAAATTATGTAACGTGAAAGAGGCTGACTGTTGCTCCATGAAAATGCATTTGAAATGTATGCATTAAAAATGATAGGAGCAATTTATCAACCTTTTTACATAAAGTGGTTAGAGAAGCCTCATTCTTTAAGCAACATGCTTTACACCTTTGTCTTTAACAAATCTAACCTGTACTCAAATCTTTTTTTTTTTTTTTTTGAGACAGAGCCTCAAGCTGTCCCCCTGGGTACAGTGCTGTGGCATCACAGCTCACAGCAACCTCCAATTCCTGGGCTCAAGCAAGTCTCCTGCCTCCTCCTCCCAAGTAGCTGGGACTACAGGCACCCACCACAACACCCGCTATTTTTTGGTTGTAGCCATCATTGTTGTTTTGGCAGGCCCGGGCTGGATTCGAACCCGCCACCTTAGGTGTATGTGGCTGGCGCCTTCGCCACTTGAGCCACAGGCGCAGAGCCAAATCTTAAGCTTAATATTAAGGTATTAAATCTGCCCACTCTCACTGCTGTCTTTAAAAGGACCATCTTGAATTATTTGTAGTTCTCTTCTTTGGTGGTGGTGCTGGGAGGGTAGTACTGAATTCCACTAAAACCTCATCCTTCTTAACAATGACTAATAGCCTATCCTCACCCCTCATAAAATAAGAGCACTGAAAAAATCACCTGAAGAAGAGGTAAAGAATTAAGGATGGGAGCAACTTGACTTTGAGCTTGGAAAGAATTTGACACAGATGTGTCAATGATAATTGCTCGACTATCTCCCTATTTCCATAAACCTGTGTTTATAAAAACTGATTCAACAATGTTATGTTTGCTATCCCAGATACCATGTGGTCTTGATGGAGTTACATAACATTCCTTGAGAGTACATCTGGACTGTCAAGGCCCTCTTCTTGGGATCAGACTCAAATCTACCAATGGGAAAAGCCCTAAAGAATAGAAGGTGTTTTAACAATCCATAGTAGTTACTAAATTAACTAATGGTTGAGTTAGTACATTAGATTTCAGAAGGGTTGCCCGACGAATATTCAGCTTTCTATGCTAATAATTCACAGTGAATATTTAGGGTATATAGTAGAAAGGGACTAAGCAATGTTAGGTATAAGGAAGCACTCAAGGCATACTATGGTTTTGTTATGCTCTCTGTTTGGTAGTAGTATTATTTTCTGCTATGCAGATGCATTCTATGTAGAGAAAAGAGCAAGTGCCTGGGCCCAGGCCCAGGCCCAAGCTTGGACAGGCAGAACAGCTTGCCCAGGAGGGCAGGAGCACAACATGGGCATGGAAGAAATAGGAAAAATGGAAGTATGAGTAATCCTAAGCACTAAAGGAAAAGAAATTACCCATTCAGACTAAGGAGATGAAGAGGGGGCTTCACAGACAAGATGACATCAAATAGTAGGATTATTGGAGGTTTAAGACCTTATGCAACTTTTAGAAATACATATATTTAAGTCTAAAATAGGAACCTGCAGCCTAGAAGCAAATTCTGACATTAATCACATCATGAGAAAGTTTAGCAATGTGGATTCAGTGTTTTTGGAAAATGTAATCTTGAGGGGGGGGGGCATATTCTTGTAGCTACGTGCTGCTAAATTGAAAATGTGTGCAAGAAACAATTTACGAAATGTATGGGCATGCTTTTAATTTGGTTATGGTTTAAATAGTTTATAAACTGTGTGGGCATGCTTTTAATTTGGTTGTGGTTATAAGTATTACAAATTAAGCTAAAAATCAGTTTAACCTCCAAACTTGAAAAACAAGTTCTTGATTTCGCGGAATAAGCACTGATTGAACACACCACTGAACCAGGTGCTCCTCCAAGGGCTTGCACGTATCTCCTCCTCTCATTCCCTTGATAACCTTGTGAGGAAACTAAGGCACAGAAGGTAAGAGCTAGGATTTGAATGCAGGCAGACTGGCACCAGTATCTGTGTGCTTTAACCATCAGGCTCCTTAAATTAAAATGTCTGTAGGGCAAATGGAGTTTAATTTTCTTCAGACTCTTCTGAGTTCTTAACAGGAGCAAGGGGGTACCAGTGGCCCAGAAAACATCACCATTTTAGTTTTCACCTTCTAGACTGAGGATTGGCAAATAACAGATATGGGCCAAGTCTCACTCATGACCTGTTTTGGTAAATAAAGTTTTAATCAACACCTCCCTGCTCAGCCATTTACATACTATCTATGACTGCTTTCCTGCTAAAATAGCAGCAGAACAGAGATGTAACAGAAAGCATAGAGCAAATAAAGCCTAAAGTATTTACTGCATGGCAAAAGTTTGCCTACCCTTGTTCTAGACTCTGGTGTTGTGAGGATCAATATGGTAGCCACCAGACAAATGTAGCTGCTAAGTGTTTGAAATGTGGCTGGTTTGAACTGAGATATGTCATACATATAAGACACGTATCAAATTCCAAAGATTCAGTAAAAAGAAAGAAAAAATGTAAAATATCTCAGCAGTTTTCCAATAGATAACATGCTGAAAGGATATTAAAATTCTTGTTTCTACTTTTTAAAATGGGAATACTAGAAAATTTAAAATGTGACTCACATCTGTGGCTCACTTTATGTTTCTATTGACAATGCTGGTCTACGACCTGAAATCTGGAGCATATGTGGCCTCTAGGAAAAGTGAGAAAGAAAGGAGATGGGGAAATAATTTCTTATGTTTGCAAATATCTTTCTAAAGCAATAAAATATTTTATAATCTGGCTTTTCTCATGGCAAGGAATACTCAAAAACAATGTGTTAGGATGTCTGTGGAAGTGAGTGATCTTAGGTGAGTTCATTCAGAAACAGACTTGGACTGAGAGTTTGAATTGGGGGGTGATCCAGGAAGCACACCAGGAAGGGAAGGAAGAGGAAAGAGGGCACGTTAATGAGCAGGTTGCTGTTACAAACCCTTGTGCTCCCTCCCAATGGGGCTCTGTGGGAGATTTTGTAGAAATGGCTAAGGTGGTCACAGGAACGAGAAAGCTGAGCTGTTTATTTACCAATTGGCAGTAGTTTCAGGATGAGGGGCTCTGGAAACCCCTTACATTCCCCAGCCACACCAGCTTGCCCTGCCTGGGGCCAGGTAAAGTCATGAGGCAGAAAGGGATAGGTGCTTGCAGGCAAAAACCATTGGCAAGCTTGAGAATGGTATCTGCCAGAGGCACAGGGTTGGGCCCCTCTGGTGTAAGTCCAAACTAAATGTTTTATCCTATCATTCATAATTTAACAAATATCTGTGTAGTTCTGTCGGGTGTGATCCGTGTTTTCTCATTTGATTTATTATCACCCACACATGATGGATGGGACAGCTGAGCTTAAGACATATCCAGTCAGTTGTACGACAGAGTCCAGCTGGGATGGTAGCCCTGTCTCCCCACACTACATTTGTGGTCACTCATGCCTGACTCCTTGGATTTCTATAAAACTCAAATTGAATAAGGAGGTATAAGTTTGAAGTTTTTAAGGTGAGAACAGGAAACTACAAAGAATTTTTTGTACTCTGTAGAATTTTCAGATCGCCATAGGGGAGTGTAGATACTTACATCTATTTTAGTCCCAAGACTATTCTACTGAAAAATATTACCTCTCTTTTGCACAAACCACAATCAAAATCAAGATGTTCCAGAACCTGCTGACCACCACACAGGATATTAGTGACAGAAAGAAATTCCAGAAAACCTTCTGAGAAGTCCCTGTAGTGGAAGCTTAAGGACGCATGGCTCATTGAGGACTGGATTTTGTTACCTTCCCATTACTCCAGTTCTCTTCAAAAGTGCTGTCAGCCCCTTTGGTACCACTTAGAAACAAGTCTCTCTCCCACCTTAATTTCCCTTTATTATACTTCTTACTGACTTCGTAATTCTTTGTGGACTTCAGTAACACTTGTACTATTTAAATTTGAATAACCCCAAAGGATCTAGATAGGTCAATGTGTTTAAACCACAGGCTTTAGTCTATGTATTAGGTGATTAGAAACAGATTTTATATATGATGTATACTTAATAAAGGGAGGAGGAAGTGAGCGGATGTTTGTAAAATCTAAATGTGTTGGATTGCATTTATTTGGTCCTCTATTGCTGACTAGCTTTGGGAAAATCATATTTACAACAATTGAACTGTAACAGTTAAACGATGTATTTCCCTAGAAATTTCCTGCTGTGAAGGGTCAGCCAAAAAGAAAAGTGAAAGGATTCCCTAGTATTAACACACCAAAGTAAGATAACAAATACACTTTATAATAGTTATATCTAAATCAAGTACATTTAAGAATGGAATGCCTCAAAATTATCCTCTAGTCTCTGACCATAAAGTGATTAGCTGTTGAAGTTAATATAATAGAAAAACTTCCGGCTTTTGTGGTCATTGTTATTGTTGTTGTCAAGACCTATGAAAGCAAGTTCTTTTTTTTTAATGTAAGCATGAGATCTTTAAGTTGCATTTAAATTTCCATCTGACTCATTCTGTGGCTCTCTAGTCTCTTGTTGTGTCCCAACTTTTAAGTGAGAAATAATTATTTTTCTTCTTTAAAATTGTCATATTTGATGGCTACGCATAATGGCTTATGCTTAAAATCCTAGCACTTTGTGGGGCTAAGGAGGGAAGATTGCTTGAGGCCAGTGCAGGCAAAATAGCAAGACCCCATCTCCCCTACCCCAATTTTTTTTTTAATTAGCCCATCCCAGTGGTACATACCTGTAGTCCCCCTAATCAGGAGAGTGAAGTGGGAGGATCACTTCAGCCCAGGAGTTGAAGACTGCAGTGAGCTGTGAGCAGCCAATTGTACTACACCTGGGTCTCTAAAAAAATAAATAAAAACAAAATTGTCATATTTGAGATGTCTTGAGTGTTTCAAAGACCAAAATCAAATATTGCTTCCTGGTTTTCCAGTCCAGATGAAATATGTACAAAATCTTCCTTTGCATTCTGAACATGTGGAAATTATAAATTATTCTAAAATGTATTTTAAAGAATATATAACCGCGGCTCGGCGCCTGTGGCTCCATCGGCTAAGGCGCCAGCCACGTACACCTAAGGTGGCTGGTTCGAATCCCCAGCCCGGGCCCGCCAAACAACAATGATGGCTGCAACCAAAAAATGGCCAGGCATTGTGGCGGGCGCCTGTGGTCCCAGCTACTTGGGAGGCAGAGGCAGGAGACTCGCTTGAGCCCAGGAGTTGGAGGTT
>CAUYQV010055640.1:0-13561 GCA_963574575.1 Galagoides demidoff
TGGGAGGCGAAGGCAGGAGACTCGCTTGAGCCCAGGAGTTGGAGGTTGCTATGAGCTGTGATGCCATGGCACTCTACCCAGGGGGATAGCTTGAGGCTCTCTCTCTCAAAAAAAAAGAAAGTAATTGTGTTTTCCCCAATCTCTGTCAGTCCTCTTTGCCCTGGGCTATAGATAGATACAGAAGATGCAGGCAGGGGACATGTCCAAAGACTCACAGAGGGATTGCCATAGAGGGGCTTACTAGCTGTAGCCTAGCCTGCCCCCACCAGGGGTACATATCATGCCCTTATAGCTCTGGTAAATAGGAGCTCCTTGGAAGAATTTATATTTCAACAGAAAACAATTTTCCTGGTTATGCTATAAATGGGGGTGGGGGCACTGAGCCTCACCCTGTTCCTTTTTATAAGAGTGACAACCCAGAGACACCGTTAAGGAACCTGAGTCTTCAGTAGGTCTCAGAAGGAGGTTGTGCTAGGGTCTCAGATGCAGGTGGCAGCCAATGCTACCGAGTCAGACTGGCTACCTGCAGCATGCAGGGATCAGAGGTGGGTTAGCAATGGTTCTTTAACTCTAGCCTGTATCAGAATCAGCCAGAGAGCTAATATAGCCCACTGAGGCCCAAGCTCATTGAAATAGAGAAGGGTTTTTTGCCTTTGTGTTTTGACCATGTGCTCCAAGTTCTGATTCTCTCCAAAGTTTGAGAACCAGTGGGACCTACCTCAGAACTCCATACTGGAAAGGGTGGGGGTGAAAGGGGGGAGCCTTGCCTTCAAAGTGTGGTCTGTGGATGGGCAGTGTCAATATCATCTCTGTGTTATATATTTATTTGCTTATTCATTTATTTAATTTTACTTTTCTCTTTTTTATTGTTTGGGATTCATTGAGAGTACAAAGAAGTAGGTTATACTGAATCTTCGTGCTTTTTTGAAATGCAACATCTCTGAGACTAACAGTACTGACTAAATCAGTGTTGTCATTCTAACAAGATCCAGGGGTAGGGGAGTACAGGTTTATGCACCTTATAGTTGGAGAAGCACAGATGTTACACCATGGACTGGGCAGTGAGTGGGCCCCAAGAAAAAGGCTCCAGGCCCAAAGCTGATCAAGGTCATTCATCTGAACTGACAGGACAGATAAGAGCTCTGTGGTGAGGAAAGAAGAGATGATCTGTTCCTCAGAAAAATGGATCCTGGGTCTGGTGGGAATAAAACTAGTCCTGACCATGGCAAGAGTCCAAGTACAGCAGTAGTCCCCCTGCACCCATCTCTTTTGCAGGCTGTGTGTGTGCTTGGCCTTCTTGCCAGTGACCACCCGAGTCCTGACCCCCCAAGCTTTGCTCCCACTTATCTCCAAATGCAGTGTTTAGAGCATATGATGAAAGGCAGCTTCTAGGCTTTGCAGGCCCTGGTGTCCAGCTTGCACTCCCTCCTAGAGAGCCCATTCCTGGCCCTGGCCCCAGAGCCCGGTTCTTATAGACTGCTTCTATGTGGGACTCCACTTGGCAGATTCCAAAAGCTATTCCCACTCCTGCACCCTAGTCCTTCAGCCTACAGAGTAAGGTCTCTGCCACTGCTGCACTGTCTCTGAGTCTCCCCTACATCCCACCCAAAACTTGGTAAACAGTCCTTTTGTAAATCAAGAAAATAAACTTTCTTCACATTATCCTAATTTGAGCACACTATCCATTGGGTCCTGATTGATATAATAGGAGACATCATGTCCTTCAGGGGGAGATCTCATCCCAACCCACAGCAGGGCCAACAGGGCAAAATCCAGGTATTTGATATTAAACAAGACAAACCTCACAGGGCTCTGTTTCTTACATGTGACAGATATGTAGGGAAATACCTCAAAGTGGGCAGGACCCACCTCAGCGCTTCACACTGGAAAGGGAGGAAGCGACCCATCAAGGTAGATTTAAATAAAGGTTAACGCCCATTTAGCCAGACTCCTTTCCCACCCAGGTGGGAGGTTGGGCTCAGCGATCCAGACAGCCCCTTACAGTGCTGAGGCTGTAAGTCTGCAAATAGCACTGTGCTCATCCCATGCCCTCCTCATAGCTCCCTGAGGACTCTGCCACTAGCTGGTGGTGAATGTGTTGTTCGGGAAGAAGAGGGAAGATTAGCTCTTCTGCTGGTGCCTGTTTTCACCTCATCACCTGGCTGATCGGTGGGTGCAGCTGGGTGGGAGAGGGGTAAACCCCATGGGAGTTGCTGACTGAGGTTCAGAAAAGTCAGCATGCACATTTCCCACAGAAGATGTCCAGTGGATCATGGCTAGAAGTCTGCTGCCAGACTCAGACCATGGATGACAGAGCAGCCCACACCGTGGGGGGGTCTGTCCAAGAGGTGGAAACACCTACACCAGACCAGGAAGTTGGGCAGGCACAAGGCAGCCTATGAAAGGGGGCAGGGGACAATTAGATATAATTGGCCAAAGGGGCCTGGTCAGTCGAGAGTTCCCAGGAGTGGGAAAGTGAGAGAGGGCTGGATTTCAGGCAATATGGGCCCTTTAGAACAATCCCTGGGGTCTTGGGGTCTCAGGGGCAACAGAGAAGACTTGAAGAGGGAGACACATTATCTAGACCAGAAGCTTTACTCTGAGCTCCACTGAACAGAAATCCTAAGACCACTTCTAACTCATCATCTTGAGCTTCTGCTCCGTGCAGCACTGTGCTAGATGCTAAGAACTGAGTGGGGACACAAGCGGCAGGGTGTTTACCCCTCCTCAGCAGCTCAGGCCCATCTGTCCTGCCTCCATCAGGGCTGATGCAGCAGCTGCAATGTGGCTGAGTCAGCAGGGAGGAGGTTTGAGTGTCCTGGTTCAGAGGAGCTGGGGCTGGCAGGGCGCCACGTCAGAGAGGCAGGTGCAGGGGCTGAGATAGTTTGTGCAACACTTAACGTCTTTCCCTCCATTGCCTGATTCAGACCAGTGGCCCTGAAATGTGTGCATACCAGCATGTGCAGCAAGGGACACAGACTTTATGTGACTGACTGTCACAGTTTGCCCAGGACAGTTCAGCTTTAGCACGGTTCCCTCTAAAGGGAAGAGTGATGAGGCACAAAGATTGAGGTCTTGGGCAGCTTAGAGTGAAGGATGGTCTTAGACTTGGAGTATAACTGAAGGTGCCAAGCCATAGCCCCGACCCAGGCTTCATTCAGGAGATCTGAAGGCCGCAGGGCTGGTGTCTGCTCTTGCTGCTTTGAGGACCACACAGCTTGGGGTTGGGAAACAATTAATTAGGGGCATCCTTGACCCACATACCTCCAATTCTGGTTCATTAGTCATAGATGAGAAAAGGGATTCAGGAAAATTTAAGATCAAACAACACATCATCTTTGTTCAGGTGTCTGCTCTCCAATGTCCCCAGGACCTTGGGTCTCAGCACTCGATGCTGCCAGCGCTTTTCACCTGCCTGTCCTTCCCACTAGGTCCTCCTGCAGAATCCTGTCTGGTGACTCAGTATCCAGCACAAAACAGGGACTCAGTCAATGCTTAATGAGTCAATGTGCGAAGATTAGAAGATTCGATTTAACTGTTACAGTAACTAGGTGTGTAAGAGCAGTAAGTGGTGAAACTGATGGTTTTGAAAGGTGGTAAGTCAGATCAAGAGTACCAGAATAGACACAGGAGGAAGTCTGGTTCCAAGTGAGCAAACAGGAAGCTTGCAGACAACTCCTAATCATCAGTGGGGCCACGTGTGGCTGGGTCTCCTGGCTAAGGTTCTGTTTATTTAGGAGCCTCCCCTGGAATGTGTGTGGACCTGCCAGGTCCCGTGCTCTCTGTCCCCTGTCATTTCTCCCCTGCAGGCCATTCCTTCCTCCAACTCGTGTTGGCCTTCATTGGCTCCCACTAAGGGGCAGGCACTGTCCTGGGCCCTGGCAGGGTGCAGAGCCTAATCGGAGCAGATGTTCCCCCAAGGGCAATGTGTACCAGGGGCGTTCAGTTCATACACACACAGAGCCACAGAGCAGTAAGAGAAGTAGTGATGAGGCTGGGCAGGGTGGTTCACGCCTGTAATCCCAACACTGTAGGAGGCCAAGGCAGGAGGATCCTCTGAACTCAGGAGTTGAAGACCTGCCTGAACAAGAGAGCCCATCTCTACTAAAAAAAGAAAAAAAGGGGTGGCACCTGTGGCTCAGTGAGTAGGGCGCCGGCCCCATATATGGAGGGTGGCGAGTTCAAACCTGACCCCAGCCAAACCACAACAAAAAAATAGCTGGGCGTTGTGGTGGGCGCCTGTAGTCCCAGCTACTCAGGAGGCTAAGACAAGAGAATCAAGAGCTGGAGGTTGCTGTGAGCAGTGTGATGCTGCCATGGCACTCTACCGAGGGTGAGAAAGTGAGACTCTGTCTCAAAAAAAAAAAGAAAAGAAAAAAAGATACAAAAATGAGTGTGGTGTAGAAGCAAGAGCCGATAGTCCCAGTACTTAGGAGGCTGACATAGGTGGATTACTTGAGCCCAGGAAGTGTGAGGTTGCTGTGGCCCTCCAGCCTAGGCAAGAAAGTGAGACCCAGTCTCCAAAATAATAATAAATTTTTAAAAAGATGTGAAGTGTCAGGTGTGGGTGCCTCCCTTTTAGACCAGACAGGTGTATAGGAGGTCCTCAGAGAAGCCAGAGGATGCCATCTTCTGGTTGATTCAGCCTGCCCTGCAGCTCCCCTGAGTTCCCTGCACCTGCTTCCTTGCTCACTGCAGAAGCTCTGGTCTTGTCTCCAGATGCTACTGCCAAATGCCCCTGGAATGTATGAGCTCCACTCAGAGATCAGCCCCTCCGGAGCTGGCTGACTCTGGCAGCTGACTGTTTTTTACTCACTCTTAACTCCACCCTCTCTTGCCCAACTGACTTTGATGCGGGGTGTTTGCCTCCTATACCTGCCAAATCATTAAATATTTATATGCCATGCTTCCTCTTTATAGTGGGTGGGTGCAGGGACTCTGTTGGTAAACAAGACAAGTTCTTGTGGAGCTCACTTTGGAGGAGGGAAACAATAACTCGTCAGTTATGTGCAGTGTAATAAGTGCTGTGATGGTGTAAGCACCTGGGGCTATAGGGTGGAGTAGGGGTTGCAGGTGGGTGATCCTGGAGTATGGAGACCAGGAGGAGGCTGCAGCTCTGTTTCTTGCTGAAAGGTTGTGCATAAATTACAGCTTCATCTATTTATTCATCTGTCTCCATCAAACACCTATCACTCCTTCATTTATTTATTGATGTGTTCAACAAACTATTGAAACACCTATTATGTGCCAGGATTCTGCCAGGTCTGGGGAATACCATGGTTCCTCTACCGCTTTGGATTTTTGGCTTCCCAAATGTGTCCTGCTTTTCCCTGTCTCATGGCCTTCACACTCACTGTTCCCTCTGCTTGGAAGATCTTAGTCCTCCATCTTTTAGACAGTCAGCTCAAGGTAACCTCCTCAGGGAAGGCTTCCCTGAACTTTTGACCAGTTCAAGGCCTCATTATGATGTTCTCACAGGAACTCATAATATTCTTTCATAACACTTGTAATTATATATTTACTAGTGAGACTATTTCATTAGTGTTGGTCTCTCCCCAGTCATCTCTGTCAGGGCTCATTTACTACAGCATTTACATTCTTTGGCACATGGAAATGTATTTATTTATTTTTTTTTTTTTTTGAGACAGGGTCTCACTTTGTCACCCTTGGTAGAGTGCCATGGCATCATAGCTTACAGCAACCTCAAACTCTCAGGCTTAAGTGATTCTCTTGCCTCAGCCTCCCAAGTAGCTTAGCTGGGATTACAAAGACACCCATCACAAAGCCCGACTATTTTTTTGAAACTGGGTCTCACTCTGGCTCAGGCTGGTCTCAAACCTGTGCACTCAGGCAATCCACCCATCTCAGCCTCCTGAGTGCTGGGATTACAGGTGTGAGCTACCATGCCTGGCCCACAGTAATGTATTTAATAAATATAAATTAGGTGAATGGGTGGATGGATGAATGATGGTTGGATGAATGGCTAGATGGATGGTTTCATGGATGAATAGATGGTTGAATGGATAAATGGATGGATGGTCAAATGGTCAAATGGATAAATGGATGGATGGATGGTCAAATGGATGGATGGTTGAATGCATGAACGCATCAATTAATGAACTGAAGTTAAGGGAAAATAAAGGCAGAGAAATTAGGATCCAGTAGTCATGGCAGAAAAGAGGTGAGAATTGGTGAATGGGCCAAGGCATTTAGCTTCTCAGTGGGAAAGCTGAAGAAAATCTGCAGGATCTGGTCTGTGGCTGAATGTCAGCAGTAAAGCAGAGGGAAGAGTGCAAGGTGACAACTAGGGCTAGAGTGGTTGGAAATAAAATAGCAAATTGAAAGTGTAGGATAAAAGGATGACCTGCTGAATTTGAGGCACCTGTTGATGCGATGAAGTGGAAATTTGAAATTATTTTTGGTCACAATGGTTAGGTTAATACTACCAGCTGCCCTAAGAAATAAATGCCACAGTTTTAGTGGCTTACCACAGTTGACATTTTAGTTTTATTTTGTTTTTGTTTTTGTCTACCTGGCAATCCAATGCAGGTGTTCCAGGTTAACATAGTGACACGGTGGTTTAGGTGACCAGACTCTTCCCTCTTGTGGTTCCACTATACCATCTTGGCCCAAATACATCATCTTTTATTTAAACCCTTTTATAAACCTTATGAAGCAGAGCCTATCTCCTCCATAAAGCAAAAAATGCCTGACTTATTTTCTCAGACTTCCTTGGGTCCAAGCCATGGATTTGTGGCCTAAACTCTGTTGTTAAGACCCTCCTTCCCCAGATTTTGATTTGGTAGCTAATGACTCAAACGGAATCCACTCAGGAGACAGAGACAGAGGCAATGTCCACCCTGGTGGTGTTTAGAAGTTGGTGTGGTAGCTGTTCCAGCTGCAGCACATAGTATTCAATGTCAGTGACATCAGTGGCCCAAAACTCTATGCTTGTGTCCACTGGGACAGTCCTATGGGATAATTGTTGACATTGTCCTTTGTTTTGTTGCCTGGTTGTCCTTCCAGAGATTCTGTGAACTATTTAATATCTTTTAAAATAGTTTTGTTTTCTGCTTAAATTCACCAGAGTTATTTTCTGTGACTTGCAATGAGACACCTGGTCTCGTATAGACCAGGTATAAATGGACATATAGTAGTTGAACATACAGATATAAAACTTAGGAGGCCTGGGCTGGAGATATCTGTGCAGGTGGTTGAAGCCATGGGAATGGACAGGATTTCTCTGAGTTGGCATCATAGCAAAAGAAGAGGATCTGGCCAGGACAGTTGAGAAATAGCAGATGAGCAAATGTTCAGATTTATTCCTGGTCCACCAAAGCCCTGCTTGGACTTTGCTGTTTCGGAAACCAACTCTTTCTTTCTCCTCTCCCTTCCCTTCCCTCCCCTCCCCTCCCCTCCCCTTCCTCTCCTCCCCTCCCCTTCCCTCCTCTTCTCTCCCCTCTTTCCACTCTCCTCTCTCTCTTCCTTCCTTCCTTTTCAAGGTAGCCTCACTCTGAGTGTGCTATGGCATCATACCTCACAGCAGCCCCCAACTCTTGGGCAAAAGGGATCCTCTTGCCTCAGCCTCCCAAGTAGCTGGGACTACAGGCTCCTGCCACAACTCCTGGCTGTTTTTAGAGACTGGTTCTTGCTGATCTCGAACTCCTGAACTCAAGCAATCCACTTGCCTCAGCCTTCCAGAGTGCTAGGATTACAGGCGTGAGTCACTGCCCCTGGCCTAAGTCATTTGTTTCTTTAAGCCGCATTCTCTTTTAATTGCTATTCTGCTGCTTCTTTAATGACACAGCTTTGTTTTCTTAAGGTTGCTCCAGATGACTTCTGTTATTATGATGATAATTACAACAGCTACTTACATAGAATGGTAATGTCAAATATGTGACATCCATGAGGCTCTTCTTACCTTCTTGGCCTCAACAACTCCTGCATGTTGGCATTGCTACCCAACAATTGCACTTTTCCTCAGTAAACCCAGGGATAGCCTCAGAATCATTCTCAACACAGTTCTCCACAGAGACTTAATAGAGTTACAGGAGTTAGCTTGTGAAATACAACTTGCTTGCCAACTGAGGTTAGTATCTTTTGAGTTTACTCAACATTTTTATTACATTATCTCATTTGCTTTTCTCAACAGTTTTATGAAGTACTTGATACTAGCCCGGTTTTAGAGATGAAAAATGGATATCTCAAGAAGATCTGACCAAAATTACATATTTAAATCATGGGAGAGTTAGGATTTGAACTCAGGGATTTTGATTATAAATCCTAAGCCTTTATCTATACCAAAAGGGTATTCTCCCACCTGTGTATCTTATAGGTTACAAAAACCATTTAATAAATTTTAAGGGTCAGGGGAAGGCAAGACCAGTTGCTAAGTCTCTTGGACTGGCTGGAGCAGACCGTAATGATTGCTCCAGCTGGGGAAAGCTTTTATGTATAAATCTAGATAAAGTGGCTGCAAATTCGCAATCTCTGGTTGAGGTTTGGAAAAGTGTTTGGTTCTGTGTTCTAAGAAACTATGGGTGTAGAACAGCAGAGGTAACAGTATAGTAACCTCTGAACACCCATGCATGCGGGCCTTGAAACATCCGGAAGGTTGGATCACAGGGAGCAAACCCACAACTACTGGGGTTTAGGTATAGAATTTGTTCAATAATTCACAATTAAAAAAAACTAAGGACACACCACACCCAGTGAAGGGCACTAAACCACAGGTAGTGGACACATATGTTGGTATATGTACACCTGTTCCAATTGACGGGGAGAGCTACAGCTAGCACCTTCCTTTCTCCCTTGTACTTAGAGCATAAGATGTAAATTACTTTCTACCAACCAGATGTACTTTGCCTGTGATGCTGAATTTTATAGGGAAAGAAACATGGCAGGGACTGTAGTAAATGCTACAGGGAACTAGAGGCTGCCAGTGGCTTCCTAATTTGGGAAGTGGCTTCCTGGAGGTGGCTGGGGTGGCAGCTTCCTGCTTCTGATGCTTCTTGATCACACAGAAGCAGAAGATCCCTTGGCTGAACAGTTCTGTGTTGTGGTTTGGGGAGTCTTTCTGAGAGGATCATTCCAATGTCTGTTTCTTCAGTGCCTCTAATAATTCTGTGATCTTGTTCAGGCTGATCTCTTGTTCTGTGATCTGTCTTTAACCCTTAAAAATATCTTTCTGTTTGAACTAGCTGGGGTAAATTCTGTGGTTTGCAACCAAGAACTATGACCAACACCCAGGCCCATGACAGACACCTCTAACTGTAACTGGAGTCCTCCTGGTAACTCGCAGAGAAGCGCATTCTGAGTGTGAAGCTGACCTGCTGCCCTCTGCAGGATTAGGATCATGCCCTGCTCTGGGTCCAGCTGAGTCTTCTTTCTGAAATAGAAGCTCAGCCCTACTGGGAGTCATATCAGCTGCTGTTCAGGGACATGGTTATTCTTCCTAATATCCCTGGTTGCAAGACACAAGAGGGGAGATGTGTTTATTCTGTTCCTGGAAAGAAAGTTGAGAGCCATACCTTGAGCACCTCTTTGAATGACCGTGACCCAGGGGCTGCTTTCTCTGAATCTATGTAGAGGTCATGGTAGGGTGTAAAGTATGTGCCTGTGTGTGTGTGTGTGTGTGTGTATTAATAATGGAAGTATTGGCGGCACCTGTGGCTCAAGCCGTAGGGCACCAACCCCATATACTGGAGGTGGTGGGTTCAAACCCAGCCCCAGCCAAAAACTGCAAAAAACAAACAAACAAACAAACAAAAAATAATGGAAGTATCAATCTCCTGGAGAATTTGTACAAATCAAATACTGGGTCTGGCCCCTAGTACTGACCATGCCTCTTATTTCTATATCCAGATGCTTTGACATGTTGGGGCCTTGCTGGCCCTACCAGCCCTATTCAAATGCAAACCAACCAAGCCAGTGCCCTTACCCGAAATGGTCTCCTTTACT
Organism: Galagoides demidoff; assembly: GCA_963574575.1. Taxonomy (NCBI): domain Eukaryota; kingdom Metazoa; phylum Chordata; class Mammalia; order Primates; family Galagidae; genus Galagoides; species Galagoides demidoff. The sequence goes on from CAUYQV010055640.1 coordinate 9,961, forward strand.
GGGCTCTCATGCTCCCTTCCTTAATCACCCTAGGGCCAGGTACTACTGTTGAGATAAGCACCCCATGCTCAGACATGGCAGTTCGCTTCAGTGTGCTCCCCAAGGAGATTGATTCTAAGAAAAATTTCTTCAAAGATGGAGCTTCTGCACCTGCCTATAGATATGCAGATAAGCAGAAATATGCAGAAAACCTCTCAAAGAAGAGATCTGGAGAATCAGGCCAGGTCGCAGCTGGAAGCTCAAACACATGTCCTCAAGCCTTGGGTTCTCTGTCTTCTTCCTTCATTAACATTATAATCTCTAGTTTCAGTTTGGGCCAGCAAGAACAGTCAGTCTCCTTTATGTTTTTACTCTAAACAATCAATTGTATATGTGTTCCTCAGCCTTCACACTGAATTGTAATCTTAATGGTAGCTTCCTAATGTTACTTCGCTTCTTTGTATCTGTGTTAAATTCTTACTGAATGTTTGAAAGTATATAACATAATCAGTAACATCAGGACTGGTCCCTGACCTGAGCGAGTCTTGACCTCCCTTCAACTCAATCATCTCGTCTGCAGTTCCTTTCCCTGTATCCTTTCCCTGCAGTTCCTTTCCCCCAGATCAGATGCTCTGAGAACACTTTCAGAGGTTACTGTGAGCTCTGACACCACTGCACTCTACTGAGGGCGACATTATGAGACTCTGTCTCAAAAAAAAAAAAAAAGATTCATTAGGAACTCCACTAGCAGAAATGTCATAAAGTATAAATGTTTTAAATTTATATTTTCTAAAAAATCAATTTTGCCAATACCAGAAATAGAAGGCCTGTTTTTAGTAGCAGTTCACAGGGAAAGTATTCTAAAATTTTAACTAATCACACACTATACATTCACTAATATGCTTATGAAGATTATTTTGCTTTGTTTTGGTTTTTTTGAGACAGAGTCTCACTCTTTTGTCCTGGCTATGGAGTGCCCTAGCATCAGCTCACAGCAACCTCAGTCTCTTGGGCTCAAGCAGTCTTCTTGCCTCAACCTCCCTACTGATCACTGGTCTGAGGAGACATGTAGGTTTTAGTTCTCAAAAAAGGGTAAGGGGGGGCATGCCAGTAGCTCAAAGGAGTAGGGCACTGGCCCCATATGCCGGAGGTGGTGGGTTCAAACCCAGCCCCCGCCAAAAACTGCAAAAAAAAAAAAAGGGGGGGTAAGGAGTGGGTGGTGCCTATGGCTCAGTGAATAGGGCGCCGGCCCCATATATGGAGGGTGGTGGGCTCAACGAAAAAATAGCCAGGCATTGTGGCAGACGTCTATAGTCCCGGGTACTCAGGAGGCTGAGGCAAGAGAATCACCTAAGCCCAGGAGTTGGAGGTTGCTGTGAGCTGTAACGCCACAACACTCCACCGAGGGCGATAAAGTGAGACTCTGTCTCAAAAAAAAAAAAAAAAATAGGATAAGGGGATTTTGAAGAGACAGAAAATACTTTTATCTTTTTTTCCCCCAGACCATTCTCTCCATTACAAAAGAGAGTACAAAAAAGAAGAGGAACTGAAGGGGATAGGACCTGCCGAGGGACGAGAAGGGCTGAAACCAAACAAGACAACTGCTGATGTGGCCCCAGAGGGTAAAAATCAGGGCCAAGTGAGTTGGGAGTTCAAGTTGTTGCCTGTGGGTGTGTCCTCAGACCTTTTCCTGAAGCCTCCTCCCCATCATCTGACATTTTTCTCATGAGACAAGGGTTATGGGTTTTGGGGGGGAAGGGCCGCAGATGTAACACCATATCAAGGGTACATGCCATCAACATGACTCATCAGTGTTGATGTTGACCTTGGTCAAGTGGCTAAGATGAGTAACCTGGTTCAAAAAAAACACAAAAAAGAGTTTTTCAGGTTTTTGCACTATACTGTACCTTCCCCCTCTAACAGTGAGAAACCTGTTGTTAGCATCCAATATCAATTTTTTTTTTAGAGACAGAATTTCACTTTCTTGTCCTCGGTAGAGTGCTCTGGCATCACAGCTCACAGCAACCTCTAGCTCCTGGGCTTAGGCGATTCTCCTGCCTCAGCCTCCCAAGCAGCTGAGACTACAGGTGCCTGCCACAACACCTGTCTATTTTTTTGTTGTGGTTTGGCCAGGGCTGGGTTTGCACATGCCACCCTATATGGGGCCGGTGCCCTGCTCACTGAGCCACAGGCATGGCCCCCAATATCCATTTTATTTATTTATTTATTTTTTGCAGTTTGGGTCAGCGCCTTACTCCTTTGAGTGACAGGTGCTACCCCAATATCCATTTTTATTATTATTTTTTTAAGAGACAGAGTCTCACTTTATCACCCTTGGTAGAGTGCTATGGTGGCACACATCTCACAGCAACCTCCAATTCCTGGGCTTAGGCAATTCTCTTGCCTCAGCCTCCCAAGTAGACAGGACTACAGGTGCCTGCCACAACACCTGGCTATTTTCTGTTGTTGCCGTTGTTGCTGTTTGGCCGGGGCAGGGTTAGAACCTGCCACCTTCAGTATATGGGGCCAGCACCCTCCCCAATGAGCCACAGGTACCGCCCCCATTTTTGTTCTTTCTTTTTTATTGTGACAGAGCCTCAAGCTGTCCCCCTGGGTAGAGTGCTGTGGCATCAAAGCTCACAGCAACCTCCAACTCCTGGGCTCAAGCGAGTCTCCTGCCTCAACCTCCCAGGTAGATGGGACCACAGGTGCCCGCCAGAATGCCCTGCTATTTTTTGGTTGCAGCCGTCATTGTTATTTGGCGGGTCCGGGCTGGATTCGAACCCACCACCTTAGGTGTATGTGGCTGGCGTCTTAGCCACTTAAGCCACAAACGCCGAGCCTCTTTTTCTTTTTTTGAGACAAGGACTCACTCTGTTACTCAGGCTGGGGCATTTTGGTGCAATTATAGCTTGCTGCATACCTGAAATTCTGGGCTCAAGAGATCCCTCTATCTCTACCTCCCAAGTAAAGCTGAGGCTCCAGGGACATGCCACTGCTCCTAGGTAAATTTTTTTTTAATTTATTTTAGAGATAGGATTTTGTTATGTTGCACAGGCTCGTATTGAACTCCTGGACTTAAGCCGTCCACCTGCCTTGGCCTCCCAAAGTGCTGACACTACAGGCTCAAGCCAGCAAGCCTGGTCCACCAAGCCTGGTCCACCATCCATTTTTTAATTGGTCAGTTATAAATACCACTTTTTAATCAAGAGAGGCATACCAGAGAATCTATACTAGGATACCAGGTAAGACTTGTGGTCTGGTCATAATTCCTCAAGTGAAACCCCCTCATATATCCCACAGTTTCATTTCCTTATCTTCAGTTGACCCAATTACTATCACTAAAAACTTGACACTTGTCCATGAGCCACATCCGAAAAATGGGGATGCTTTTCACAAGATGGTGCCAAAGGAGAAGAAGGAAGCTCCTGCCCCTCCCAAAGCCAAAGCCAAACAAAGGCATTGAAGGCCAAGGAGGCAGCACTAAAGGGCTCCATAGCCACAAAAAATTGAAGATCCATACATCACCCACTTCCTATAGCCAAAGACACTGCAGCTCCAGATGCAGCTGAAATATCCTCAGAACGCCCCCAGGAGAAACAAGCTTTACGACCAACTATGC